>LBNU01008937.1:71674-89658 GCA_014162995.1 Artemisia annua
AAAAAAAAAAGGTATTATTCATGCCATGTTCGTTGCCAAACCAGTTAAACACGCTCTTTTCGTCTGCACTGCTTTTGCATACGATACCACTTCAGGCCCTCCTATCATTTGCTCGGTAGACAAAATATTGATATTGGACAAAATATTGAACCCCGTTAGACAAATACATAAACTTTCACCGGTGCAATAATCAACGACATGAAACAACGCCCCGCCGCAACGCGGCGGATCGTCGCCCACCTCGTTCATTTTAATGTGTGCTGTCGAGTATAGTTAATATTTGAGTGCCCCTCATGGTTTTCATTCGGTCAAATATATTGGTTAAATTGGTAAGTAATACGTAAATCTTTACTACTTGAAGTCAACTCCATTAAATTTAGCTTGATCATAAGACGTTTGATATTTGTTGGAAAAAAGACAAAGATGCCAAACAAACTACCGGAGACCCGGAGTATTAAGCAATGTGTTAATTAGAGTATCAAATTTATTACTACATTATTGTATACACCTTTCATATTTGACTCCTTAATTGATTTTTTGAAATCACTAGTTATAATGCCCGCGCACGCGCGGCTTTTTTTTTAAAGTTTTTTGAATGATATATTTTTATTTATTTAAAAATAAATAATTTAATCTTTATTTTGTTTGATTTATTAGTTTTAATTATAGTTTTTTATTAAAGATAATTATTAAAAAGTTTAATCCTATTGTTAGTTACATCTTATCTATATTTTTTGTATTTATCTTCTACTTGTGTGATATATCAACAAAACGAATTTATAAATTTATAAATTAAAAAATAATAATTAAAATATTACCTAATAAGGAAATAATCTTTTTTTAAAGTCCCCACTTGAGGTTTTGTTTTATTATATAAAAGATATCTATACTACTTATAATGGAGGAATGACTCTCTCTCTAAAAAAATTAAGATGTACAAAAAATGATGCATGGTTTACACCACTTTAAAGCAAGCAATTTTCATAATTACAACAACAAAAGCATTGTGTACAACAAAAACTAGCATGAATCGAAATTCAGACCACTTTCCTTAGAATTCTACATTAATAGCATTAAAAACACCCCTACACTCAATTTATAATCATTTAAACATAATGTACAACCCTCCATTAAAACACATCCATATTTAATTCTCACCCATATAATTCCAAGCCATAATTAAATTCACCATTTCACCAAAATATACAACTATTTAAACACAATGTACAATCTAATCAATCCAATCACTTAAAAATAAAGCTATTAGTCCTATTCCAAATCTAAGACTTCCACCAACTTCAAAGTTCGAAACATAAAANCCTCAAGATCTTAAACGAAAACAAAATAAACTACAAAGATCTCGGGTTTCTTTAAAATTTCGATTGATCTTTTAAGATCTTAAAAGAACAAAAAGATAACCCATCATTGATCTTTACAAACCGAAACTAAATTTTAAAAAAATGAGATACACCGACCTGGCGCATTCAATCTTTGAAAGACATTCGAACAAGAAAAAAAATTACCCGAGATTCATTTAAACGAAAATAACTAGGTGGAATTTTTGAGCCAATTAAAAGATATAAAAAGGGTTGGGGTTCTGATTTGTGGCTGAGTTTAACAAGAAAGGATTTTGATTAATTGATTCGTGGTTCGGTATTGAGACTTGGTGGGATAAGATTGACAGAAAATGATGAGAGAAGTGTGTGGCTGGCAAAATAAAAAGATGAGTGACAAAGGGATTAAGGATACACATAAAAGGCCCAAATATTATTTTGTTTATGTGCGCCGAGTCTAATATTGAAATAAAAAAGATGGGCCATGAGTGAAACCTCAACTTATCAATAACAACTAACTAAAATAAGTTGTATAAGTAAACTTACGATACATTAAATTGATTTAGAGTATGGAAATGTTAAAACATCGAAATGGTCTTTAGGTTTAAGAGTGTGACGTTGCTATGATTATAAATTTAAGAAATTGAATTCATATCGGGCTCAAACCAAGTAGTATAACAAATAAGACTGAGATAAAACTTAGGCCGAATTTTGTGAATATTTTGAGCTAATTATTGGGCTGATATATTGGACTGCAATTTCAAATGTGGCTGAAATCAGTGATAATTATGTGTAGATTTTATACCGTCCAAATGTAATTTAGTTTATTACACCGGTTTTTTTAGCTACTTGCGACTCCAAGACACTATCAATCACTTTGACCTCACATCTCGATATTTTATCGACTGCATCATCCATATTGTTGCAACATCACATGGGTGCACTATTTTTTTTAATGAAATAGTATGCTATTTCTTAAAGATATCACACAAAAAAATAATAAAAAAATAAAAAAAATCTCTTTTTATAAAGTTATTGCTACGGTAAACATATAATAGCAAAATATTATTCGTCAGAAATTTCATTTACAGGGTACCCGCCACCGCAACGTGCGGGTACCCTGCTAGTATGCTTTTAAGAGCTATGTTAACTACTTTAATATAATTGGAATGATCAATTATTTTTAATTTCATATATGTTTTCAACGAAGATGTTATATAAACTTATAAGTTACGTATATAGTTTTATATTAAAGGTGTTTGGATGTGTACTTATGCTTGATAATTAGTGTTGTTTCTTAAGGTGTTGTTTCATACTCCGAATGTAACAAGTTTCTGGTATGATTTCTTTGACAATTTCCGTATAATGCTTTTCTATGATAAATCCAAAAGTGGAATTTTGCGTTTAGTACTTTATATTAATATCAGGAAAAACATGTTGTCTTCTAAGTAATCACTTTTATCATAATTCTATGCACGTCCTTTCTTATTTGTAAAAAAAACGAGAAAAGCGCCGGAGGGGCCGCAACCATCGTAGTTTTTTTGTTAATACACCATGTACGTGTTACGCCTAGGGATCGTAGTTTTTTGTTAATAGACCACGTGTGTTACATGTATATAAGGAAAATGCTAACGTATATTTGAAAAAGCCGAAAACTTGCTTGAGTTGTCTGAGAAATAATTCTCGGACCAGTTTTCATTTGCCAATGTAGGTAAGGTAAAAAAAAATTAGTTTTTTTTAGTTAAGGTGCTTGTATTTTTTAGAAATGTAGTTTGTTATTTTAAATAGATATGTTATTTTGGTAAAGTGTTATTGGGCTTTGGTTGGTTGTTTTTGTATATTAATTGGGCCTAATGTATATTAGTTATTTTTTGGCCTGTTGATGTGGCCCGTCACATTTCTTTTATCCGGGTGAGATACACACTCACGTTTCTCTTAACAAATTGGGGGTAAAACATTTCATTTCATGTCATCAAATTAGGGTTTCGTATTTGTAACCATGTCTCCTAAATTTCCCAGGTGTTTAGAGATCGCGAATCAAATTGGTGATAGGCGAGTTGAAATGGTTTTAGAGGCCGTGTTTTCTCGTGAAGAAAATGCTTACTTGTGTGATGAAAGGGACTACAATCAAAGGATCGAGGAACTGAAAGTTAGGATCGAACATAGGCATGGAATTTATAAGGAGTTGAAGAAACATGGGATTGATTCTGTCTTTGATGAGTGTTTGTCGGAGTTGAAAGCTGCGGAGAAGGTGGATTTTGAGGAAATGGGGTGGTTAATTAAGAGAAGTTATGCTGCTTCTTTACGTGCTGCTGACAAACACAGGATTGTGAAGAAACTCGGGAGGTTCTAGGAAGGTTGGTTGTTTCTGTCTTTTGTATGATTAATGTTAAGGAAATCTAATAGTCTTTTGGGTGTGGCAACTGGGGTATGTGTTTAGCAATCTTTTGGTTGTAGTAGTGTTATCTGCCACATGTATGGTTCGTGGCTTTAATGTATCAATATTCCAGTGTAGCTGGAATTTGGTGTTTGCTTATGTTAATATTAATAAAAGCTGAACTTTCTATGTCTTATGGGAATTTTTATGTTTATTTGGTTGTGTGAATTTTATTTGGCATGTACCTGTGTAGAATGGTCAATGATCTTACAATATCATGTGATCATGGTTGGATAACATGTAAGATGCTTTTAAATAGTGTAAAGTCTGTTTTAGGGTTTGTTTTTTTGCAAAAGATTGAAATTTTTTCTGGAAAAGGTTTTTGTTACAGGCTGCTGCAATGTCACTTTGACATTAGTTTGTGGCTAGGAGATATTGGACTTCATTGGATGCTAAATAGGCTACTTTTTTATGAATTTTATTGTAGGATATTGTGTTTGCATAGGAAAAGTAAAGTAACTAAACAGTGTCGAAAGGTACCTAGGTTTACTGTTTTTAGTTAGCAATTTTTTCTATATAAGTAGTGGAAAGTGTTACTTATTTTCAAATGTGTCTTATAGTCTTTGGGTAGAAGTTTTGCACAAAAAAAATGGTTTCTGTGCCAAACTTTGAACAACTAAAAGAAGTCTGCGGGTCTAATGAACTGAAAGATTGTTTTAAGTTCGTTTTTGCGCAAGACGAAAGTGAAAATGATGGTCTGATAGCGAAAATAACTGACTTGTGCAATGGCGTTCGCCAAAAAATTTCAAAGTTTGCTGATCTGATTGACGAAGGGCAGTGTATTAGCCATTTTGATGCCACTGCGTGCGTTGGGTTGGAATGTTTGGAGAAGGCCCAAGCTAGGAATGGTGATAATTTGCAAGCGTTGATTGGAGCTTTGGACTTGGCACGTGCTGCCAGAGATGAAAAGCGTGAGCATGTGATGCTTATGGATGTTCGTGATTAGGGCTGTTGTTTTAGTCGTAGTCAGTGGGTTGAAGTATGATTAGGTCGTTGTCTTGTACTTTTAAGTGTTGTTCTTGTACGCCACTTATGGCTTATGGTCTAGTACTTGTGTTGATGCTTGTAACCTTTGTTGGTTATTAATAAAAAGTACTTGTTTCATTGTATGTTTCATAACGGGTTTATGCTTTTCACATATTCTTTATTAAAGTAGTTGACTGAATATGATTACAATGTGTTTGTATTATATTGGAAAATATTTAATGTTAATTAAGTCGATGTAATGGAGAAGAGAATCTGCATGCGAAAGATGTCATATGATAGAATATTTACATACATAAAGTTTGCGCATTAGTAAGGCGCAATAGTAGTACAAAAGATATTGTAGTAATAGTGTCATTTATTTAGAGCAGTTTTACACTGCTACACTTATAGGTCCATACTTATTTACAAACGAAGAAGCTTATGGTTGTTGCGAGTTCACATCCATTGGTTTTTAGTCGTGTTTCTTGCTTTTTTTGGTTGTTGGTGTCGCTACTTCTGCTTTGGTACCTTGAAAGAGTGGTCTGCGTGCTTTAGTACTTTTCTTTTCGTCTTTTGTTGTAGAGGATTCTGTCATGTCGATTTGTTCTTGCACAGGGGTAGCTTTTGTTTCAATTTGAACCTCTGTTTTTGCTGGTGTAGTCTCTGTATCTGTTTCTGGCAAGGGCATTGATTTTTCCACATCTGCAACTGGTGTCTTTGTTTCAGTGGTTGAAGGTGTTTGAATGGGGATACCTGTTGGTAGATCATCGACATCTGTGGCGGATGGAGCTGTAAGTGCTGGAGTTGTGTCCCATGCTTTGTCAAGGAAGAAAAACCTGGCATCTTTTGTACTTTTCTGAACCGTAGTGTATCTGAAATATGTAAGTTTTTCCTTGCAAGGCAGTAAGCTCTGGTGGAAGGGTGCATAGATTTTTTTCTTGTAGTTTTCTGACCACTTCGTTGCAGTTTTGCACAATTGAGTGTGCTTCATCACTAAAGCATGTTACCATTATTTGGCCACTATCATCATAGATGTAGGCTTTAAAGCAGTAACTGGCCAAAGAATTTACAATATATTCGTCAATGTATATATTAGTTTTTGTATTTGAAATGACAATTGCATATATGTGTTAAATTTTATGTATGTTTTTATTTACCTGTAGTCGATGAGGTCGTCAGAACCAGTTGGGTTGCAATGTGCATGGGGAAATCGTGGAGATATTTTGGATCTGCAGATGAGGCACCTTGCATAAAACCATGGCATTGTCTCACTGATACTGTGAATAGTCGCTACAACAGTGAACCGCACTTTCTGCAAAAGTAATTTGTATTTTAGGTATGTGAATGTGGTTTCATAGTAATTATGGTAGTTATGATGAGTACCTGTTGGTGCTGTGGATTTTCTGCAATTAGGTCTTGTAATTTAACACGGTTTCTTTTCTTTTCATTTTCCATGTCTGCACAACGCTGGTATTGGATGTTTGAAATTGTTGGTGGTTCAAGGAACTGACTATACCTGCAAAATCATTAAAGGTACTATCGTTATTCGATTTGTATATATTTGTTTTATTGTTTTGTTGTTTCTCAGTCACTTACACTGCACGTATTTCGTTCGCCTCAGGGACATCTGGATTAAAGTAGTAAGTAGTTGCAGCTGTGTTTGAAAGCTGAATCCCTGTATCAAGCAATGTAAAAATTAGCAGGCAGCTGTTGATGTATTGGAAGAAGCATAAGGTAAGAATCTTACCACCGTAGGTTTTCACCACGCATGAAGTTACGGCTATCACTGTTGGTTTTTCGCTTTCTTCGTATTCTTTTTTGTCTGAAGTGACGGGCTTTTTCATTCCACAGGGTAAACCGCACAGTGTGACCACTGTTTAAAAAGTTAGCACTTAGGAAAATATAGTGTAAATATTTAAGTACAATTAAGGTAAAAGGATACATACTCAAGATTTTGGATTCCAATGTCTCTCAAATAAACAGTTTCTTTTGAAGCTTTTACTATGTCCAGTAGTTCGATAACATATTGCACATATCCGACATAGTCTGTGAATAAGAATACTGAGTGAGTACATATATATGTATATATATATTTTATGTTAAGCATTTTTATTGTTAGTTTTTATAGTTAAGAGACGGGTATTGTTCCATGTACCTGTAAGCAGTTCCCCTCATGAACATAACGTTTCTCTAGCCCCTTAAAGACATTGACTCGGTGTGGAGTAAGACCTTCGGTCATATGGTATTTGGGTAGATACTTGAGGGTGCCTTTGTGATCGGAGAATGTTGCGGGAGGCATGTTGATTCCTAGAAATCACAAAATTTTATATTTTAGTTGAGATCAATGACTTTTTAAAGTAAGAGTGATCTAGTGTGTGCCTTTAGCAAGCAATGTGAAGATGTGGTTATCTTAGATACATGTTGATGCTCAAAACGTTTTTATGATGCAAATTTTGTCTTAAAACACATGATGACTCTAATGTTTTTAATGTAGTTTTAAATGTAATCAAAAATGCATATGGGTTATGCATTCTCTTTTTCAAGAGTTTTGTGCAAATGATGTTTACATAATGTTTTTCATTTGTTTTAACAATGTGATGAAGTGTTATGTCCTAATGGTGAATGTGATTTTTCAAAAAGGTTTTATAAGGGATGTTTGGCTAATTGTGATGTTGTTTAAAGGATGCAAGAACATAATCAAGGGGAAACATGATTAGTTTTGTTTTTAACCAAGGTTTTTCATGAATTAACAATTTTATGCATAAATCCTAAGATTTTAATTATAGTGTGTAAATGAAGATGTTATACCTAGATTGAAAACACAATTATGTTAAGAATACTTACAAAGTTGATTGGAGTGAAGAATGATTGAAGAGAAGCTCTAATTTTTCGTGTGTGGTGATGTTTTGGTCGTGAATAGTAGCTGTGAATAAGTGATTGTTGTGGATTAGGGAGTGTTTGATTTAAACTAGAGATATCTTGATCTGCAGAGTTGGCGGACCAGGCGGAACCAAAAAGGGGGTTCCGCCCGTTAAGTCGAAAGGTTCTGCCATCAACAGAGATGAAAAATGTTTTGATTTGTTTTGATTTTTGTGATTTTATTCTAAGGTTAAACACTATAGTATAGATTCATTGAGTCCTAAACTAAGTCCAAGAAGAATAAATGTTTCTTATTTAAGAGGTTTCATGAACGCGTTGACAATGTGGTTTTCGTATGAAACTTTCTTGGTTGAGATGTCCCTCAATGAACATTTTTACCAAGGAGATGATGATGGACTTTAATACGTTCAATAAGAGTACATTGGATTGAATTATCACTGAGGTTGATGCTTCCTTTGTTGTTGTTTAAATGACGAAAACGACATCAATCGAGAATGTGAGGTTGACGGGATCCTTCTTGATCTTAAGGAACTTGTTGACATGCTTTTCAGCCCGACTTGGCTTTAGTATGTGGAAGTTGCGTGAGACGTTTGTTTCTTAAAGAACCATGAGGTTAGACAATGTGTAAGTAAAAGTACAAATACAATTTGTGCCTTTTATATCAACATAGTTAACGGCATGGTCCAGGTTGTCATACACTATGGTGTCTACTCCCGTTCCTTTGGGATACCATAATTCTAAGTATGCACTAATCTAAAACTACGTTTAACGGCTTCAAGGTGGATTAGGATCTTCTAAAAAAAACATAAACAAACACTAAACATAACGTCAGGTCTACTAGCCATGAGGTAAAGTAGACTTTCAATCATGTCTCTTTATTTAGTGTTATCTACGGATTCACTTTTCTCATCCTTGTTTAGACATAGAACACGTAATTCATTGTGTACTTGTGAGAAACTAGGAATGACTTCTAAGTGATTATTCCTTGCTTTTTAGAGCTTGCGAAAAGTCTTTCATAGTATTATTATCTTGACTTTGTTTATTTTCTTTCCAACACCTTTATTTATTTTGTAAGATCCAATTATGATTTTATTTTTCGATTGAGATGGTAAGGTCAAAACTCTATTTTTATCAGATTTGTTTATTTATCCCAAGATACTTGTTTTAAACCAATCTTTGACACGAGACAACATACGTTAATTCCAGTTTATGTCTTTATGGTTTCTTTTATTAAAATTCCTAATGACACTAATCTAATGAATGACTTTTAAATCCTTTAGCAAATTTTCTTATTTAAAAGTCCATCTTCCTTGTCATTTCCTAATCTCTCTTATCTTACCAATATTCAATTTTTCACTAAGTCATAATCTACCGAAGGTGATGTCTTAAAGTAAGATGGTCATTAGTTGAGTGTTAAGTTTAACAATTTCTCAATTCATTAGGTTTCCTTGTTCAAAATAGTATAACCTTTGTTATTATGACACCATCCAATAAGTATGTTTTCATAAAACTTAAAATCGAATTTTATTGTGCAAAACCTTGATGTTTTAGAGTACAATGTTTTCTTCAAAAAAAATGTTTTGATGTACTCTATTACTTTTTGTATACTTCATGTGAAGATTTACTAAACGATAGTTTTTAAGATATGATTGAAAATTTAAATCTTTGTGTTTAGATGATATAATCTCATAAACTATTGTGGAGTATTTTATTTATTGAATTTGCAAGCATCATAAAAGTGTTGGTTATCTTATCACTTAGGAGATTGTTAGTTACCTCACTTGTAGAAAAGTATTAAGTGAGACTCACTCGAGAGTTCCAATTTTCTATGTACGAAGGCTAAGTTAAACGATGCACCTTATGTCTCCCATTCATTGTTATGTGGAAATCCTTTGACCACAGAGGATCCAATCCTCGTTATAACTTACTAAAGAAAGAACAAATAAAGCTATGAACTACTAATTCTACACACGATGAATCCTAAGCTAAAAGCATGTGTCAATCCATAGGTAAGTTGAAATAATGCGTACCTTTTAAGTTCCATAGAGAAGCTATCATGAAGATAATCATTAAGCGTTTTATCTTGACCTGTAGGAAAGCTTGGAAACTCAAATACTCGTGAATCCAAGGAGATTAGAAAAACATATAAAAGCACAAAACATGATATCGTTAATCCTTTTATCGTAAGTCTCTATTAGAGATGGAATTACTTCTAAATCTATCTTTAAGGCTCAACAAACTTAACTTGCTTTGTTTTAATTGTTGAAGGTTCATTTGAGTTAAATCCTAATCTGGTTTTATCTCTAAATGCCTTTTGGCTTTTCAATAATCTTTCAAGGGATTTTGAACTTTCTTCAAATTTAACTAACATTTGTCCTTTTTCATTTTGTCTTTTAATTTCATGTTTGTAGTCTTGACATATTTTGCATTCTAGGTCAATTTCGACATTA
Source organism: Artemisia annua (assembly GCA_014162995.1). Classification (NCBI taxonomy): domain Eukaryota; kingdom Viridiplantae; phylum Streptophyta; class Magnoliopsida; order Asterales; family Asteraceae; genus Artemisia; species Artemisia annua. The sequence goes on from LBNU01008937.1 coordinate 81,742, forward strand.
CTCTCAAGTCTAGACATTTTATCTTCCAATATGATTTCCTTTTCAAAATTGTTCTCAATAGATTTTGATGGTTCATTGTTAAAGATTGCTTTTAGGTCCATGTTACTTAAATGTTTAGATTCATTTTCTAGTTTAGAGAATTCTAAGATGAAAGTGTCAAAAAAAAAGTGTTCGGTTTCAAGTTGTACCTTTTTTGTGGTTTTATCAACTTCATGACTACAAACCGGATAGTTGTCGTCATCTTCATCCGTGTCACTCCATGATTCGTAAACAAGTCCTCTTTGAGCTAGACACAAGTTTTCATCTTCACATATACCGGATGCGTGGGTTTTGCAACCTTCGCAGTAGGTTTTACCTCTCAAGGGATCTTGAGAAGCTTACAACCCCCACCAGGCAGTGTACTTGACCAATGTAGTATAGTGAAGTGACAAGTACCGGGGGATTGATCGTTCTCTCGGGGAATAGTGTCGTTAGGATTGAAAACTACTCTAATTTAGGTCTAAGGGTTGAGGGATGATTCTTTTTGTATTTTTATATTTTATGAAAGCAAGTAAAATCTCGGGTATTTGGAAGAGTGGGCGAAATTAGTTGCTAGTCAACTAACCTAAATATCTACTAATGCAATAAAATAAAATAACAAGAAAATAAATTGGTTGTGAAATTTAAATGAAGAAAAGTGTGTTTACTTAGATTTCCTTACTCCCTAGCTATCTTTTACCGGTTAATTGGTTTGTTACAATTGCGTGGATGACGGGTTGTATTCCTTTAAACCATTCGTAGGGCCGTGTACGATCTTCCCTAACTCTATAAGCTCCTACTTCACTCCTATGTCGAGCCGACTAAAAGCTCCTAACATGGGATCACTAGAATTCGCTTATGCATTAAATACAACCATATAATTGTAGTACACATCCGATGCATGTTTCTTAAGACGTTCAAGCAAGTTACCGTATAGGAGGTTAGCCAGTTTTCTTAAGCCTAACATCGACATCACCCACCCACAACAATCAATAACAAACCAACAACAAATAATCAATAGCTAGGTTTCATTGGATCTAAGCAAATACAAGAGAAACCTAGCCTAGCATGTTAAAGTAAAGACAAGCATAAGATATAATCAAGCAACACAGAGACATATTGATTGATTTGAAAGGAGACTTATCTTTAATTGAACATGAATGATTCAAGGGTGAAAAACCCCTAAAAATACAGTAAACCACGACCTAGGGTTTTATCCCTAAAGTTCTCCCAAAAGTTCCACACTTAATGAATGAAAATTAGAAAATTATATATAGATTTACAACTTAACGGCGTCACGTTTTAGCTCGTGACGCCGTCACCTCTCCGCCAAAACCCTTCTCGGATTGCTTAGATCTACTCTTGACGCCGTCCCTTTAAATCTCTCTGGGCCGTCTCTCTTTAAGTTATAACGTGACGACGTCACGTGTAAAAGCCTCAAAATCTTTCTGGCCCGTCTCGTGTAAAAATTATCCAACTCTATGTCAAAGCGTGACGCCGTCACCTCGTAAAGAGTGACGCCGTCAGGTACTGTTTCCAGCATAATTTGAGACTTTGTCGTTTTCTTCACTTTTATGCTCTAAAAACGTCCAAAATGCTTCCTTTTCCAGATTTCTTCTCCAAAGTACCTAAAATGACAAAAGGAACGATTTAAGGCAATATTTGATCAAATAATTACGAATTAGGGCTTAAATGACCCCCTAAAAGCGTAACACTTTTCGCCTCATCAAATACCCTTACACTTGAGATTTGCTTGTCCTCAAGCAAATGCGCTTTTATTCTAATCAAAAATATGAGCTAGGGGTCATTTAACACTAATATAAAAGTAATTACAACAAATAGTCATTCCACCCTAGTCATAACAAGCACGGAAATCATATACTAGCACCTCACAAATAGTGTTTGGATACTCTCATCTCTCGGGTGTTATAAACCTATATAACTAAATGAAAATGGAAAAATATCACTCACTACCTGTCATAGCAAATAGATTACCATAGGCTTGGGAAAGGATCGAAAACCTCCTCCACAAGGCGTAAGTACCTAAGATAAACTATCAAAGAGGGCTTTTCAAGGGTTGTAATGTTAGGTGTAGGGATATGATAAACACGGTTTGTTAGAATAAAGGGTATTTTTAGTGGTGGCGAGTTAATTATCTTGATCAAATACATGCACAAGGTGGCGTTGCTAAGCCAAGACTCGACTCGACTTAAGCTAATAAGAAAATAACATAAACAAAAATAAAAAGAAACGGGATGGTAGTCCGTATGTCTTTTCTACTTTTCTTTTTCCAATTTTTTTTTCGTTTTTCTTTTTTTTTCGGTTTTTTTTTTTTTTTTTTTTTTTTTTTTGTTTTGTTTATACACCTTGCTCCATCCAAAATAAACATCATAGGGGCCTCGTTCTCCCTTTACACTTGAAACTTTCATACTTTACGATATTATATTCTAATGACTCGAATTAAGATAATTGAAAAACTTGGAGTACTTTAAAATATTAACGCATACATGGGGGTAATAATTGACTTCATCCCAATTACTCCATAACATTAGTACTTTACCCATGAGTCCCAATCGTCCAAAAACAATATGTACAAGGATATGACTTGACTTAGCAACCATGTAATCAATTAGACAATTAACTAAGGGTTTAAACATGTAACAATAATGCACTAAAGATGAGTGTATACAAGGTAGGATAAGGCAATTTGGGTGTACATTTGGGGGTGGATTGTAAACAAATTTTTTCTTTAAGTAAAATGCTTAAAGTTACAAATGAAAAGATAGGCTTTGAGGGGTGTACTAGAGGTATCGTGTACTAAATATGAGTACAACGCTAAGGTGTGGGAAAATTACTTGACCAATGTAGCTGATGAGACGAAAAGTGTTACGCTTTTAGGGGATCATTTAAGCCCTAATTCGTATAAATGTGATCAAATATTGCCCTAAATCGTTCCTTTTGTCATTTTAGGTACTTTTGAGAGGAATTCTGAAAAAAATGCATATTCGGACGTTTTTGGAGCATAAAAGTGAAGAAAATGACGAAGTCTCAAAAGATGGTGAATTTACAACCTGACGGCGTCAGAGTCACAAGGTGACGCCGTCAGAAAGCCTTGACAAAAGAGTGGAATCCAATTTTCAAATGACGGGCCATAGGAAATTTTGGAATTAACACCTGACGCCGTCAGGTGTTAGGAAAAGTAGGCCGTCAGGTTATATTTTAAAGAGTGACGGCCCAGAAGGTTTTATAAGGTGACGGCGTCAGAAGTGGATCTAGGCCATCCGAGAAACCTAATGGCGGCGAGCTGACGGCGTCAGCCCTTATAACCTGACGCCGTTAGAGTGTAAAATCTATATATAGTTTTCTAATTTTCATTCATTGTGTGGAACTTCATGGAGAACTTTTAGGGCAAACCCTAAAGACGAATTTTCTATGACTTTTAGGGTTTCCAACCCTTGGAACCCTAGTGCTTAATTAAAGATAAATCTTCACTTTAATTCAATCAATATGTCTATGTGTTGGTTGATTATCTCTTTTGCTTGTCTTTTAATTAACATGTGTAGCTAAATTCTCTTGTGTTTGCTTAGATCTAATGAAACCTAACTATTAATTATTGGTTAATTGATGTGTTGTTGTTTGTTGGGATGATTGTTCCATCAATGTTAGGCTCAAGAAAACTGGCCAACCTCCTTTATGGTAACGTGCTTGAACGTCTTGGGAAACATGTAGCCAAGGCATACTAGGCTATTAAGGTAGTATTTAACGCATGAGCCACTGTTTACAATCCCTATGGTTGTGCCGTGCATGGCATAGGAGGAGATAAGAGCTCATAGAATTGGAGAGATATGTATGCCACTCCATGAGTTATTAGGAATACACCCTTCATCCACACAAGTAACATACATATCAATTAACCGGTAAAAGATAGTTAGGGAGTAATGAAGTCTAAGTAAACACAACTTTTCTCCATATAGTTTTCACAACCAAATAGTTTAGTTATTTTATTTTATTTGCAATTGTAGTAATTTTGGGTTAGTTGACTAGCAACTAATTCCGCCCACTCCTTCAAAACCGAGATTTTACTTGCTTTCCTAAAAATATAAAAATACAAAAAGAATCTTCCTTCACCCTTAGACCTATTAGAGTAGTTTTTCTGTCCTAACGAACACTATTCCCTGTGAGAGAACGATCAATCCCCCGTACTTACCACTATCCTATACTACATCGGTCAGGTACACTGCCTGGTGGGGTTGTAAGCCTCTTGAGATCCCTCGAGAGGTAAAACCTGTTGTAAGGTCACAAAACCACGCATCAAGTTTTTGGCGCCGCTGCCGGGGAATAGTTATTGTTTAGGTAGAATTTTTATTTTATTAGGTCTACTCACTAGATTCCTTTCTAGTGAGATTTTTATTTTATTTTTCTAGGATTTCTTTAGTCTATCTTATTTCTTCGTGTTTTTGTTCGTAACCTTTACCATCCGCCATCATGGAAGGTGGTAACATCCTTGATCCCAACAACCCACTTCAACCAAACCACCCACCACAACCAAACCAACCTCCTAGACCCCGTACCTTAGGAGAGTATTCCCGACCTAGCCACCTTGGCTATCGCAACACCATTGAGCTCACTCAAGGAGCCAATGTCACTCCCTTGCGATCCGACACCATCCGGTTGGTGCAAAGCGGATGCGCATTCCATGGACTTCGTTCCGAAGATCCAAATCAACATCTCAAGGATTTCCTCAAAATCGTAGATTCCATAGACCTTGATGTTGCCACTCGAGAGACGACCCGATTGCGTCTCTTCCAATTCTCTCTACGGGACCAAGCTAGTCAATGGCTTGAGCGACTTCCCGCAGGATCCATCACCTCTTGGGATGATCTCACAACTCGTTTCCTTGCTCAATTTTTCCCACCGGGGAGAACTACCAAGCTAAGGAATGATATCTTGGCGTTCCAACAACGCCAAGGCGAAACCCTCTACGAGGCATGGACTCGATTCAAGGACTTACTCCAAAAAGTCCCTCATCATGGCATAGACCTTTGGCTCCAAGTCCAAATCTTCTATGACCACATCAATCTCCACACGAGGCAAACCATTGACCAAGCGGCCGGTGGCAAGCTACGTGATCTAAGTGCGGAACAATCATGGGATCTCCTAGAAGATCTTGCTCTATATGACAACGAAAGTTGGAATGATCCCCGTGATTTGAATAAAACGGTCAAGGCAATATCTTTGCCTTCGAATAATTCAAGCACTTCCGACCGTAGGATCATAGAACTTGAAGACCAAGTCAAGTTTCTCATGAAATCCTACGAAGCTCCTAAACCTTCAAGCCAAGTGAACAAAATCACTTCTTCGTGCGAATTATGTAGTGGTCCCCACGACACTCGTGATTGCATGGAACTCCCCGAACAAGCTTTTGCGGACTACGCATCCACGCGTACCGACGGAGCGGGAGATAAGTGGTACACTTTCAAACCCGAGCCAAACCCTTATGGAGATTCATACAACCCCTCATGGAAAAATCACCCCAACCTTAGGTGGAAGTCAAACCAAAACGCACCCCAAAACAATTCTTCCAACCCACCTAACCGGTTTCAACCCAACGGTAATTCCTCAAACCGTACCTTCAACAACAATCCTTCCAACAACTATGGTAGTACCAACAACTTTGAAGGATTGATGTCCAATTTTATGGCATCTCAAGAAGCTCGTATAGCTAAATTCACAAACGAATTTAATCAACAACAAGTAGAGATGACTAACAAAATTGACAACTTGTTGAAAGCCCTCAACAACCAAGTGCTATCACCCCCACAAAAGGACGCTAGAAACACCAATAGCGAACCACAAATCAAGGACCCCTCTTCATCCAAACATGTCCACTTCGTCAACGTTGTGACCATTAGACCAATTGATAGGAGTGAGAATGATAACGAATCAAAGGATGATGTTAAGGAAATAGAGGATGATAGGAAGATAGAAGAAGTAGTAAAAGAGGAAGACTTCTTCAATAGGTTACCCACTAAGGAAGAGCGAGCATATCATAAGAATCTATTCGATGACTCCGAGACCCCATACATCCTAGGTAACCCAATTTTCAGGGTGGGCGATCCATCTAATCTCAACATACCATGCAACATCGGGCATTTGCATATTTGGAAAGCGTACATTGACCCTAGATCACCCATTAACATCATGACTAGAGCTCAATACAATTTGATAATGAAAAGTCAACTAGGGTATAGAGTGTTTCCCGATAAGGGATGGATTAGTAACTTCACGGGAAGAGTTAAAGGATTACCGGTTTATGTAGGAAACTTTACCTATGTCACCGACTTTGTGATTGTAGAAGATATCCGCCCAATAATCGATGCAAGTGTGACCCAAGTAGTCTTAGGCAAACCATTTATCGAGGTCTCTAGAATGACTCAAGAACCTTCCTTAGGGATAGTCACATTTAAGGATGGGACCGATGAGGTGAACTACCAAATGCCGTATAAGATAGAGCAATACCAACACTTGTCAAACGTTGAGAAGGAGCTCAAACAAGCGGTCTACTATAGGAATGATGAGGACAGACGTAGGGGAGTAGACTATGTCATGAAAAGGATTTTCGGTTTCTATAAGGATTGTTTGAACTTAGGGCCCGAATACAAAACCGGAAAAGAGGATGACTTAGGAACCGAGACCAACGACGAAGTCACGTAACGTACGGTGACTTTGAGTCTAGCTACAAGACTCTTTAATAAAGAAAAGCGCTTCTTGGGAGGCAACCCATGTTTTGTTTGTTTTTGTGTGTTTATTTGATTTTATTTGTTTCCGTATGTAAGTTATATTTCTTGTTATTGATTCATGCCTCAAACTAAATTGTGAAAATGCTTTATTTTGTTTTTAGCTTCGTCTTAACTACATATAAAGGTATTTTGCAAAAGCTAAGTGTAAGGGAAATCTAAATCGGTTTATATAGAACGATTGAACATGAATCATAACAACGAAATTAACATACATATTAGTACTTGTTTGAGTCAAATGCTTGTATCGAGTCATAATGAATTTTTGCAGGAATTCCAGGAAGTAAGATTTAGATTTTCTAGAATTTTTCCCGGAAGCTTAACATGAGAATTCTGTCAGAACTTTCTGATGGCGTCAGGATTAACACCTGACGGCGTGAGGTTATAATTTTCTGCAATTTTTGAAAGTTTTATATTTTTCCGGAAACCTAAAAAGTTTTTTCAATTCTTCAACTTATAATCTCCAGGAATTCTGCTAATTATTCATTCCACAAGCATTAAATCTTATTATGTAGATTTTACCGCCGATTTTACGCTAGGTTGGCTTTTATCTTTCTCAGGTTAACAGGTTATTTTGGACAAGAAGACGTTTATTATTTTGGAAGGGAAGCTTTGAACGTTCGTCTCTCTTGGAAGAAGATCTAACCATGTTACATCATTATCCACAACAAACGATTCAGGGGAGTATTTGATTTCATTCTTTCATCTTATTTACTTTTACGTCTGTTATTTGAACATTGGGGACAATGTTCGGTTTAAGTGTAAGGGGGTAAATGAAAGCACCGTTGAGAATATACTTACGCTTGATGTTTTGCTTTGTTTGATAGTAAATTTGTAATAAAACCAAGAGAAATGTTTGTTAGGGCAATTTTAGCGCCAATTTAAAATTTTTTACAACATTTAGAAGTGAAACCTTGATCTTAATGAGCGTCTCATGGATAGGAAATTGTATGACTAGCACAAAACCGTACCACTAAAAAAATTTTCTACCCCAAATATGTGAGGTTCGCCCCTAGAATTGGTAGGAAAACATTCATCTTTGGTGCTATTGATGTGAGTACCGGTAGCATTTAGATTCTAGAACTTGCATTAGGACCATCTC
>LBNU01008937.1:93513-127987 GCA_014162995.1 Artemisia annua
AACCGTACCTTCAACAACAATCCTTCCAACAACTATGGTAGTACCAACAACTTTGAAGGATTGATGACCAACTTTATGGCATCTCAAGAAGCTCGTATAGCTAAGTTCACATCCGAATTCAATCAACAACAAGTAGAGATGACCAATAAGATCGACAACTTGTTGAAGGCTCTCAACAACCAAGTGCTATCACCTCCAAATAAGGACGCTAGGAACACCAATAGCGGACCCCAAATCAAAGACCCCTCTTCATCCAAACATGTCCACTTCTTCAATGTTGTGACCATTAGACCAATTGATAGGAGTGAGAATGATAATGAATCAAAGGATGAGAGTAAGGAATTAGAGGATGATAGGAAGTCTAAGGTTAGCGAAATAGAAGAAGTAGAGAAGAAGGATTACTTCAATAGGTTACCCACAAAGGAAGAGCGAGCATATCATAAGAATCTATTCGATGACTCCGAGACCCCATACATCCTAGGTAACCCAATTTTCAAAGTGGACGATCCATCTAATCTCAACATACCATGCAACATCGGGCATTTGCACATTTGGAAAGCGTACATCGACCCTAGATCACCCATTAACATCATGACTAGAGCTCAATACAATTTGATAATGAAAAGTCAACTAGGGTATAGAGTGTTCCCCGATAAAGGATGGATTAGTAACTTCACGGGAAGGGTTAAAGGATTACCGGTTTATGTAGGAAACTTTACCTATGTCACCGACTTTGTGATTGTAGAAGATATCCCCCCAATAATCGATGCAAGTGTGACCCAAGTAGTCTTAGGCAAACCATTTATCGAGGTCTCTAGGATGACTCATGAACCTTCCTTAGGGATAGTCACATTCAAGGATGAGACCGATGAGGTGAACTACCAAATGCCGTATAAGATAGAGCAATACCAACACTTGTCAAATGTTGAGAAGGAGCTCAAACAAGCGGTTTACTATAGGAACGATGAGGATAGACGTAGGGGAGTAGACTATGTCATGAAAAGGATTTCGGTTTCTATAAGGATTGTTTGAACTTAGGGCCCGAATACAAAACCGGAAAAGAGGATGACTTAGGAACCGTAACCAACGATGAAGTCACGTAACGTACGGTGACTTTGAGTCTAGCTACAAGACTCGTAAATAAAGAAAAGCGCTACTTGGGAGGCAACCCATGTTTTGTTTGTTTTTGTGTGTTTATTTGTTTCCGTATGTAAATTATATTTCTTGTTATTGATTCATGCTTCAACCTAAATTGTGAAAATGCTTTATTTTGTTTTTAACTTCGCCTTAACTACATATAAAGGTATTTTGCAAAAGCTAAGTGTAAGGGAAATCTAAATCGGTTAATATAGAACGAATGAACATGAATCATAACAACGAAATTAGCTTACATACTAGTACTTGTTTGAGTCAAATGCTTGTATCGAGTCATAATGAATTTTTGCAGGAATTCCAGGAAGTAAGATCTAGTTTTTCCAAAATTTTTCCCGGAAGCTTGACATGAAAATTCTGTCAGATCATTCTGACGGCGTCAGGGTTAACACCTGATGGCGTCAGGTTAAAATTTTCTGCAATTTTTGAAAGTTTTGTATTTTTCCGGAAAACTAAAAAGTTTTGTCAATTCTTTAACTTATAATCTCCAGGAATTCTGCAATATATTCATTCCACAAGCATTATATCTTATTATATAGATTATACCGCCGATTTTACGCGAGGTTGGCCTTTATCTTTTTCAGGATTAACAGGTTATTTTGGACAAGAAGACGTTTATTATTTCGGAAGGGAAGCTTTGACCGTTCGTCTATCTTGGAAGAAGATCTAACCATGTTACTTCACTATCCACATCAAACGATTCAGGGGAGTATTTGATTTCATTCTTTCTTTTTATTTACTTTTACGTCTTTTATTTGAACATTGGGGACAATGTTCGATTTAAGTGTAAGGGGGTAAATGAAAGCACCGTTGAGAATACACCTATACTTGATGTTTTGCTTTGTTTGATAGCTAATTTGTAATAAAACCAAGAGAAATGTTTGTTAGGGCAATTTTAGTGCCAATTTAAAATTTTTTACAACATTTAGAAGTGAAACCTTGATCTTAATGAGCGTCTCATGGATAGGAAATTGTATGACTAGCACAAAACCGTACCACTAAAAAATTTTCCACCCCAAATATGTGAGGTTCGCCCCTAGAATTGGTAGGAAAAGCATCCATCTTTGGTGCTATGATGTGAGTACCGGTAGTATTTAGATTCTAGAACTTGCGTTAGGACCATCTCAAATCCACAAGTGAGACTACATTCGTGTAGTTAAGATTTACTACATGATAAGAGGCATTAGGATTAACCCATTGTTTTACACCCGTATTTTTGTTATAATTACGTTGACTTCATTGGTCAAGTAATTCTCCCACACCCTTTGCGTTGTATCCACTTTTGGTACACGATACCCCTAGTACACCCCTCCGAGCCTATCCTTTCGTTTCGACCTTTGAGCATCTTACTCAAAGTAAGAATTTGTTTACACCCCACTAAATGTACACCCAAATCGCCTTAGCCTACCTTGTATGCATCCACCTTTGGTGCATTATTGTGAAAACATTTGTTAAACCCTTAGTTAATTATCCGGTCAATTACATGGTTGCTAAGTTAAGTCATATCCTTGTACATATTGTTTTGGGACGATTGGGACTCATGGGTAAAGTACTAGTGTAATGAAGTAATGGGGAAGAGCAACATTATTACCCCCATACGTGCTAAATAATTTAAAGTACTCCAAGCTTTTCGATTATGCTAAATAATTTAGTTCTTTGTTATTTCATTTTTTTTAGATTAAGATTGAGTCGAGTCTTGACTTAAGCAACGATGTAGAGTGCATGTATTTGATCATGATAATTAGCTTGCCACCACTAAATAGCCCTTATTCCAACCAAACCGTGTTATCATATCCCTACACCTTACGTTACAACCCTTTATAAAGCCCTCTTTGATAGTTTATCTTAGGTGCTTACGCCTAGTGGAGGAATAATTGATCCTTTCCCAAGCCTATGGTAATCTATTTGCTATGACAGGTAGTGAGTGTTATTTTCCGTTTCCACTTATGAGATATTAACTTTATGACATTTGAGAGATGTGAGAATCCAAACACTATTTGTGAGGTGCTAGTGTATGATTTCCGTGCTTATTATGATTAGGGTCTAATGACTATTTGTTTTAATTACTTTTATATTCGTGCTAAATGACCCCTAACTCATATTTTGATTGGAATAAAAGCTCATTTGCTTGAGGACAAGCAAATCTCAAGTGTAAGGGTATTTGATGAGACGAAAAGTGTTACGCTTTTAGGGGGTCATTTAAGCCCTAATTCGTATAAATGTGATCAAATATTGCCCTAAATCGTTCCTTTTGTCATTTTAGGTACTTTTAAGAGGAATTCTGGAAAACATGCATATTTGGACGTTTTTGGAGCATAAAAGTGAAGAAAACAACAAAGTCTCAAGAAAGCAGGAATTACAACCTGACGGCGTCAGGAGTCACAAGGTGACGCCGTCAGCAAGGATGACAAAAGAGTGGAATTCAATTATCAAACGACAGGCCAGAAAGATTTCAAGATTTAAAAGGCGACGGCGTCAGGCATTAAAAAGTGTAGGCCGTCTGGTGTTGTTAAAGAGAGACGGCCCAGAAGTATTTACAAGCTGACCACGTCCCAAATGGATCTAGGCCATCCGACAACCCTAATGTCGGCGGGGTGACGGCGTCAGAGTCTAAAAGCTGACGCCGTCCCAATGTATTTTCTATATATATTTTCCAAATTTTCATTCATTAGTGTGGAACTTTGTGGAGAACTTTTAGGGCAAACCCTAAAGACAAATTTTCTGTGACTTTTAGGGTTTCCAACCCTTGGAACCCTAGCCATTAATCAAAGATAAGTCTTCACTCTAATTCAATCAATATGTCTATGTGTTGGTTGTCTATCTATCTTGCTTGTCTTTTGATTAACATGAGTAGCTAAATTCTCTAGTGTTTGCTTAGATCTAATGAAACCTAACTATTGATTATTGGTTGATTGATGTGTGTTGTTGTTTATTGCGATGATTGTTTCATCGATGTTAGGCTCAAGAAACTGGCCAACCTCCCTTTATGAACGTGCCTTGAACGCTTGGGAAACATGTAGATCAATTGCATACTAGGCTTTAAAGGTAGTATTTAACGCATGAGCCACGTTTACAACCCCTATGGTTGTGCCGCCTGCCATGGCGTAGGGCGAGATAAAGTCATAGAATTGGAGAGATATGCTATGCCACTCCATGAATTATTAGGAATACAACTCCTTCACCACACAAGTAACACATACTATCAATTAACCGGTAAAAGATTAGTATAGGCGAGCTAATGAATCTAAGTAAACACAAACTTTTCCATATTGTTCACAACCATAATAGTTTAATATTTATTTTATTTTAATTTGCAAAAGTAGTAAACTTGGGTTAGTTGACTAGCAACTAATTCCGCCCTTCTTCCAAAAACCGAGATTTTAATTGCTTTCTAAAAAATATAAAAATACAAAAAGAATCTTCCCTCCACCTTTAGACCTATTAGATTAGCTTTTCTATCCTAACGAACACTATTCCCTGTGAGAGAACGATCAATCCCCCGTACTTGCCACTATCCTATACTACATCGGTCAGGTACACTGCCTGGTGGGGTTGTAAGCCTCTTGAGATCCCTCGAGAGGTAAAACCTGTTGTAAGGTCACGAAACCACGCATCAGCTCCAAGGACTAATCTTGACAAGAAATGATTCTCTGAGGTTGATTATGACTTTATGAGCTTGACTTTGACTTTTTGACTTCCCCGGCTTCGGCTTTTAACATTTTCCATTCTCGTGCTCGTTTTTGTCGGTTTTCCTTGATTTTATGTCCATTTATGAAATATCCGTACCTGCACGATCACAAACACAAAAACACACTATCTTTGGCATTTATGGTTAGTTTTTGGTTGTTTTGGTCTCAATTTGGTCAATAAAAGGTGTATGAATAAGCATACACCACAGAACAACAACTTCCCCAAGTTCCAGTTGTACAGGCAAGTGTTAGGAGGCCAAGTGAAAGAATCATGCAGAACAAGTTAGCTAGAAAGATCCATGGCCAGGGCAGCACTCCTCGGTCTGCACTGGAGTTAGATGATGAATGAACAAAGAAAATAGCATGTGCCCATTTTGTACATCTTTTGAAGGCAAACTAATGTAAACTCTTATTAACTAATTATAGGTCTGTAATAACTATAACCACTAACTTTTAGCAGCAACTAATATGTTTAGTTGATGAAATGACCATCACACATTAGCCCATTTTGTACATCACACAGGGCACATTTGATGGTCATTGTTCAACTCTTATTTGCAATGAAATATGCAATATTCTATGTAATCTTTTGTCTGTGCATTATTTCAAGTCTATGTTACTATAGTGTTTTGTTATATGCAACAACAAGTAGCTATGTCACAGGCCTATTTATGACTTTATCAGCTGCAAACATGACCTATAGCAGTGAATCTTTACTGCAAAGGTGCCTATTTGGTGTAGTCTGATCCCTGTTTTTGTAACTTGCAAAAGTGTGGTCAAAGTCTTGTAGAATCTTTACTATTAGTCTTGTGACATAAATACATGTGGTCAAAGTCTTGTAGAAACGCCAACTACTTGCACTATATAATAACATACCAACCTCAATCAAAAGTTATTAACATTCATCAAATGGCTTCCAACAAAGGAAAAGGTATTCTTCCATGTTCTTTACTATTCAGTTACATCTACCATTCACCACTAATCTTTTTTTTTTCTTTACCATTTTCTTGGCCAAAATAATTAACATATCAAGTGACAGTTCTGAGGCAATGTCATGTGATCCACCTTCATACTCTTTTGAATCAGACAGTAGTGACTCCAATGGATGGTTGGCATACTTTCCAAAGGATCACAAGCCAACTCCTTTCAAAGTGACTTCTAGTAGGGTGGAAAGCACTACAACAATGACTGACAAAAAACAAGCAAAATTGGCTTTTGATGCAAGGGAGCAAGTGTTAGGGCTGCCATCTCCAAAAACATGGAAGGATCTTGGTATCAAAACATGGGTTCCCAAAGATCCAAAAGGAAAGGGAAAAAAGCACTAGGTTAGCTCATGAACCTATGCTATGTGGTTACAATATATGTATGAATGAGGAATGGTTTAGGTAACCATCCTACAATAAAACCATTGTAGCCCTACTATGAATCAATGAAATGCTTTTCTCAAATTTGTTCAATGTTATTCCATTTCCAACAGTCTTTGACAGTAGGCAATGCAAAAAGGAAGAACATGGATGTAAAAACAAATGGAGTTGCAAACATACCATAACCTTACTTAACATTCAACATAAGGTAAACACTACATTACATGGATCATAAACAAACTTAGATGATGATCTTCTACCATAGCATAAGCAACCTTACATGACCAACCCCTACACATATTACACTACTTGCCTAATAACATACCTATCCCAACACATATCACACACAGACAGCCTAACATGACCATAAAGAACTTATCATACAATTCCAACTTTGCCTTTCTAGTCTTCAACTCATCTTCCAACTTTGACTTTCTAACCTTCAACTCTTCTTCCAACCTTGACTTCTCCAAAGCAAGTGCCTCAATCATTGGCCCATTATCCATTCCTCTTTGCCTTTGAAAGAACCCATATACCAAGTCTTTGTAATATTGACTTGGAAGGTCATCAACAAGAAACTCATACACTCGACAATTGTCACATTTCACATACCTCTTGCCTGGATTCGCCCTTGAGCTTGATGTTTGCACCCTTAATTGACGATTACAGTTGCAAAAAAATTCAACCTTACCTCCAATTAAACGGGATTGGGCTGAACTTGAAGTGCTCATTTTTAGGGTTCTTGTTTTCTTTATTTTGGACCGTTTGGGGAAATTGGGGGGAAAGGGAAGTGGGTGGGGATCTGATTATTAGTAAAAAAAAAAAAAAAAAATCAAAAACCCCCCTCAACGTTTAAAAGTTGTCAAAAGCTACACCAAAAGAAGAAAAACGGGATAACTATGTACTTAATTGGCTTAATCCATGCCACGTCACCACATGGGCGTTTTATTGACACAATAATGTGGATTAAGTAAGTTTATGTATATAATAGGGAAAAAAAAGTTTAGTGTAGACAATAGTAATAAGTGGCAAGTTTGATGCATTTCTGGACAATTTTCCCTATTTTTTTAACTTGAGTTATGGCTCCCTTTGCTCTAAGGTGAAAAGGTTAAAGCTGATGTGGCACTGACGTGGCACTGTGTTAAGTTTTAACTTGTGTTATGAATGGGAGTGCTCTAATAGATAAAGTATCGGTACTTTGTTACCTATATTTAGCTTTCACCCTGTAACTTATTTATAATGATATATTTGGCTAAAATTATAGTTTGACCTAATCAATTTCTCTTCTACGCATAAACTTGTGTTTATCTCTTATCTATAAACTTGGTGGTTGAATGCAAATTCATGTGCATAAACTCCACGTCAACTCCATGTCACCATAGACATGGTCGTTCCGATACTTTTTGAGTCAGAATATCACTTGCCCGAGCGAATGTACGAGACGTAATTTGGAAATAACAGGTTTATGAAGGAACTCAAGTTAGAAAAGGGAATATTAATGATTTTAGAGGACTTTTCACTTAATTAAGGTAGATCACTTCCAATTAAATAGGAGCACAGCAACCTTAATACCCAAGTAAAATTCTTGATTTAACAGCTCCCACATTTGCCTGGATGGCAATCTCAAATATGTAAGCTGATATCTTATATTAAAAATGTTAAATTCCTTTCCCAACCTCATACACGTTTGCGCCAGAAAAATAGGTACCCATAGCCTGACCCCCAAGTTGCAGCCGTGGGGGCATGTGGAGATTACATGCTTATGCTTATTTGAGTTCTAGCATTGCAAAATATTCTAAAGACATTAAAACATTAAGGTTGACGATTTATTCTACTCAAAATGTCGATGGCTACTCAGACAACAAAATGACGATGACTACTCGGTTTTGTTTCATTAAGCTCACAAATAAAAGAGCCACATTTCAACAGGAAACATGTAGATCACGACAGGAGACTTTCATTTACTTACAAACAACAAAGGTCTTTTAAGCATAACATCTTTTACAAAGAGAAGAGGAGAGACAATTTACATGCTAGATACACGCACGATTAAACGTAGATTACCCTGGCCTGCTCATAAGCTATCGTATGCCAATTATTATTATTATTCTGTACAAACATGAAACACAGAATCAATACGATGTTTCAAGGCAAAAACCGTTCTAATAGGCTCCCAAGTGAAAAGATGGTTTTATTTCTGGCCTGTGGTGCCTTTGAACTCAAAGGGGCTTTCTTGACATTAAGCATCATTGTTTGTCCTATTTCCTTTCTAAGCCTTTCAATAGTTTTCATGTCTACTGGATTCCCAGAAGCATCTCTTACATAGAAAACGTTCACTGCTTGTTCCCCCACTGTTGTCACACCAGCTCTTGACACTGAAAGCCCGTTTTCCCGGAGGACTCTTGTCACTTCGGATAGCAATCCTACACGGTCTTTTGCACATAGTTCCAGGCTAAGACCCTTAAACATAGAAATAAGGAAGTGTAAGCACACATTAATTGCACAATAATTTCTGAGTTTTCCACTAAAGAAAATAAGTAAAGTTTACCAATGGTTAAAGGCTTTCAATTCTAAACAAGTATTGCCATCCTAAGATAACTTACAGTGACAATTCCAGCCATTCACTTATAAATGGCATTATTCGGGTTTGTTTATCCTTAACAAATTAAATAAGAAAGAAAAGTAAAAAAGTTAGCTTAATTGGATACAGGTGAAAATGTGGGCCCATGTGCGACAACCTCATATTCACTTTGATTGAATTTTTAAAAAATATGATTAGTGGAATTAAGCTATGGAGTAGTGGATTTACTTGTGATTTAGATCAGACAATTGTTGAATCTAGAATTACAGGGTTCAATAATAGAAAACACCCAACTATGTGATGTAGAAGACACATATATTAGAGTGAACCACCTCTAAGGATGTTATGTGCAATTAAGCGAAAACACTAATATTGTGAAGAGATATAATTAAAATGAGATATTTTGAATTTTTTTTTTTCCCCCCTTAAATGACGTAGTTTTTGAAGGTTTCGCATGTAAGCTTAGATGTGAGATAACTCCATCTTTACTTTCCTCGCATAACTCTATTAGTCTATTTGCAATATATATACAGCATATCTGCAAGACTGCCCGCAACTTTGAATTTGGCTAACAAGTATTTGTAGTTTTGTCTTAATAAGTGACATCCTAGTACCCAAGGCCTTTGGCCTTGTCATATGTGAGTGTGCCCACGCAACCAAGAGGAGTGTGCGTTCAAGTCTCATTCCACACATTTGTGAGATTGTGTGAGATACATGTGTGAAAATATCAAAATATTGCTTTTCAAAAAAAGTATTCAAGTCATAGTCAAAGAATCAAATAACTTATATTTAGAGACAGTGGGAGCATAATCTTATAACAAAGAGACTGCAAGCCTTCAGCACGAACTAATACAGTTTTAGATTTGAATACCAATGAGTATGATACCCAAAATGTACTGCTGATGGTAGGAAAAAGACTACGGTACGGTCCAATTCAAATTGTCCAATCAAAATTTTCACAATTAAATTAGAGGTGGCAAGATGGCTGGTTGGGTAACCGTCAAAACAGGTGCAGGTTAAGAAAAGGTCCCTTGTTTGTCCATTTGGAAAAATTATATAAACAACCAAAACATACCCAAAGGTCAAAGGCCTTTTGGGGAATGAAAATGATTTAGCAGGTTGTATTCCTTAGAAACAGTCTCTATGTGACTTCCAAAACGTTCTAATTTTAGCTATGTTATTTTAAGTTGATATGTTTTAGTACAACACAAACTAAATCTAAGTATTCGTAAGTATAGGGACAAGATGGCCACATCTACACTATATGATGGCAGCAGAAGAAAAAAACAATGTGAGGTTTGTCTCATTTGCTCAACTAGAAAATGAGAGATCGAGGGGCTTCAAGATAAATGATGGTGAACCAAACCTAAAGACTTGAGAACCACTTCCATGCAACTTGTGGATAGATTAATCCTAATTCTCAAATCTAGTTATATGAAGTTCTTTATTTTATTTTAAAGTTGCCGGCCACACAGAGTAAAATAATATTTGAATAATATATGTTACCTCGCTTGCTCTTCGCAAGATTGCAGCTTCAAGACACCTGATGACCCTTTCCTCCTCTCCTTCAGTGTTGACGGGGGAGCCATCCACGTAACGAACATAATACTCCTGAATGTTTCACAAACATGATCTAGTTACTTTGCTCACTATGCCAAGTTCAAGCAATGAGCCCAACTAGTGGCAAGAATAGTAGTATCACCTTTACTATTGTCGTTAATGTTGCAAGAACAAGTGTACATCAGAAATACTTATTCCATCCCAAAAAGTTGGAGTCCAGTAGCAAATTTATTGAATTTCCAGAATATCATTTTTTTTTATAAAAATTGAACAATTTTGAGTCAATGTTAATTTAACACATGACCCTTTACCCAATGTGTGCATTGCATAAAAGGTAACCAACTGTGATTAACCATCTTCGTTTTCAGCCATCAAAAAGTGAGCAACTTTACTAAAGTTTCAGATGAAGGTAATCGTAACAGGTTTTATAGGTAACATGTCAGAAAAGATCAACATGGTCACAATTGGTGACACATTATTTAGCCACGTCATCATTTTTTGAACTGTACTGATTACCTATAACTGATATTCATGAAAATTTGAGGGTCTGTATGGGTTAGCCTTTTTATGCAATAACCCCGTATCTAACAAAGTGTTGATCTATTTCTTTACTGGCTTTACAGAAAGACTTTGTTCAATGAAGTTACGTATTAGCTAGTGTATAACTTTGCACAAGTAGCATCACCTGTGAAACCAGGTTTTCCGATACGTTACTTCATTTTTTGTTATTTTTTGAATATGGTAACAGAACCATTGTAATGAACATTATTCTTGAAGATTTTCCCTCAGAACTTCATAAAGGAATACCAAACATTAATTATTGCAAAATATGTCTCTTGCTTTCAATTCCCATAAAAACCTAAAACAGGTTATCAATCATTTTATTACACTAGTTTCGCTGTGGCACATCCTCTATGTTTATTAACATTAGATGTTATCTGCTGCTAAAAACCAGCTTTTAATTTCTTTTTGACGGCGATAAAAACATTTTATCAAACAAGAAAACCAGACTAGTGAAAGGCTAATAAACTGGATGAGTTACAACAAGATACCCAGGCAAAAGACAAAGGCTAAAGAACCATAAAGGAAGGACAATACAACCTCAACAAAACAAAAGCCAGACCTGCTACAAAAAGAAACAACACCAAATAGCACTTAAAAATCAATTATATCCCAGTAGGTAATTTCAATCAAATCACCTAAATACAGATAATTGTTTCTAGTGGAGCAAGTATATAACGTAAATGACGAAATTTGGTAATAAATCAGCAACTGGCGTACCTGTGTTGCATAGGGCCTATCAGATGTAATTGTTGCATGAAAAACAACATATTTCATGTCTGTGAGGGTGCAGACAATATCAAACATAAGTTTTGGCCGATCCCTGCACCTTACAGTGACAACCGAGTAACCCTTCTCCAAACACCGATCAACTGAAATTTTCAGCTCTAAAAAAGAAGCACAATCAGCCTCAGCTGTTAACCCCTTGCCTTCATAATCCATTTCAGCAAACAACATCTGATGTAATCGACGGTCAACATGAGTCAAACCCATTGAGAATTTTGTATGAGCCACTTTATCATCATCACCACAAACACGAAGGATATTCTTAAGTTTCTCTTCCATAGCAGATAATCGAGCCGGATCATCCATAGCACGAGAAGTGGTATTGTTAGTCAAATAAACAACACACGCTGTTTTCCTATTGTGCGTCCAGACTTCAGCAGCTGACACATTAAACTGGAGGTTGGCGATAACAGCAGATATCTCTGATAACAGACCCGGGCGGTCCCTTCCGACAAGCTCAATGGCTGTGTAATCACCCATTGAGTGGACCCCAACCCTTTTTGCAGGCCATGTTTTTCTTTCATCTGATGTGTGCCCTTTAGGACCGAGAGCCTGAAAACAGAATCGCATAAGAAGATAATAGACGCCATCTTAAGATTTCAAGTCTCCCACAAATCTCTAATTAAGTTTTCTAAGTTTTTTAATACTGTTATTTTTTTTTCGTCAAAACCGTTTAAAATCGAGGATTTCAACCACTCATGCATATCAGCTGTTACAGTTCAATTACTTCACTCCAAATTTGGATAACCTTTGTAGAAAAAGACCTTCCTTTAAATAGTACCATTCTTGCAGACTTGGAATTATTCAGTAAGATTGAGAAGTTTCCAACCGTGGGAGTATTGTGCACTATGTTCTTGCTTCCTTATAACATTATAAATATCCCCAAATATAAATACATCAGAAATAAGTCATTCATTATCACGTATCAATGCTTTACGGCAACCTTATGCCTATTAAATAGGTAAATTCATCCCAAAATTGAATGCCATTTACTTCTAATCTCTATGTAGCAAGGTTTAGATACAAATATAACATGAACAAAAGACATACCTTCTCTATGTATTCAATTGTCAAATTGTCAGTTATTTTGTTTCCTTGTTGGTCCGTGACGTGAAACACTGTAGAAGAATAGCAGAAAATTATAACCGATGTTTTTTATGTATCACGTTTATGTGCATATAAATTACATAATACATGCTCAAAGGTTGGTTTTTGTGAAAATCACAAAGAGAGACAAAGACAGAAGGGAGGGAGAGGTGTCATGTCCTTAAGCTTACTAACTTCTATCATTATCAACATTTGTGGAATTCTGAACATAAAGATGTGAAACCGACCCACTGGCGGTCCACGCCAACCGATCCAATGACCAGCATTTCAGAGGTAAATCGCAATACAATAAGAAAAATATGTTACATGCCCACAATTGGAAAAATAAAACTTGTAAGTATCATTTCCTTCCCAAAAACTAAACATGTGCCAAACACGACAAAGAGTCGTGTATCTAGCTAATAGAAACAAAAGTAACTAAACATTCCAACTTAAAATGCATTACACTAGTTTTTGCGATATTAACATACCTATACTGGATTTGGCTTATAATATTGCTACATTTTTTTAGTCCAAGTATGCAATTGGAAAAAGTTTTGAATGCAGAGTAATGCTACTATTTCATTGTGTGAAATGTGCACATACCATCCATGAACCATCCGCCATCGGAGGATATGTATGCTTTAGTAATGATGAGATCAAGGTCTGCCAGGATTTGGACCACTTCTAGCAGTATTCCTGGTTTGTTTACACTGTCAACCTATGAAATCATACAAAGATCTACTAGTCAGATTTGGCGTTTCAAGACTTTTACCCTTTTAGTAACATAAAAATGTAACGTGCTGATTAAGGCCATTTGGACCTAATGTTTTGTATAATTACATGAGTTCAGACCCTTTTTACCCAAAAAAGCTCTCTTGACTAGAATTAGTAAAGGATATGTTATCCCAGTTACCGTTATCATGCTGAAGTAATACTTCAAAATTTCAAAATACGATGTATCCTGATATCATCTAGAATGGAAAAAGTTGTACCTACAGTCTAATCTCACCATTTTCCTCATGGATAGTCGCTATGTTTCTTAGAGCTGATTTTTTGGTATTTATCATTATCTGATCTAATTATATTTTAGGGAAATTGATATCTGCAATATAAAAAATAAAAAATGTGTCAAAAGATTACCTTGACCAAAGTACACTCTCCACAACTTTCATTATCCACAGAAACTCTGCATACACAGAACAAGTGTGGGTAAATAGTAAAAACATAAGAAAGATGGAATATGCTCCCTTAGTATACAGAAAACTACTCCTAGTGATCATGCCACTATACATCACCACAATTGATAAGAACGTGACACAAGTACACCAATATAGTAAGACATACGACAAGTTAGTGTCAATCATATGTGTGTCTTTTAGTCATTCTTTTTATTATGAGGAGGATTTGCAAATAAGGGGATGAGAGAGAGAGAACCTTGGAGGATTTATTCTGATGCTTAAGCTTTCGTACTCAGGGTCAAAGTAAGGCAATCCTCCCGAGGCCATTAATGAGGGTATGTATTATGATGTCACCCTCTGTAGAATTTACTTTGTAATTACGACATAACTTTCAGTTTCTGCCGAAAACTAAAGTATTTCCTGAATGCCAGATCACATGCTAGTTCCTATGTGAAAATTTGTACACTCCTGGAATAAAGACCTGGTGGTATCATACAGAATGAAATCTCAGTTCATATAATTAAATAACGTCCTCAACAAATAATTCAATAATGAATGCAACCCGGGAGATGAAATGACAAAAAGCACATAAGTAGTTAACTTAAGTAAATGGAAACAACTAGCAGGTTAATTTTCTATACTACATAATGATTCCAACTAAGAAAGTTCATTCTAATTCATAGCTAGAAGAGTAGATGCGAGAGAACAAAAGAGAAAATAAATCAATCAAACCTATATGGATATCATAGCTATAGCTTTTAACACCCCTCAAGTTAGATCAGAGAAGTCAATCATCCCAAAGGACAAACATTAGCACAGACCTTGCTCTAGATGCCTCTTCTTGACTGTGTGGCTCCTCTTCATGTCGTTTTTGTAGTTTGAATTGCCGCAGGAGACATTCATATAGCTGTGATGCATTTGGAATCCGAGCTCCCTTTAAGGGAAATTCGGCCAGCCAATAATAATATGTTGTCCTGGTTAACCAATTATAAAGAAATCCCTATGTAATTGGAACACTAGGTCTGTGAATAATTATACAGACTCGGTAGTGGGGCAATGAGCGTAGTTAATTTTTTGACACCAAACCATGAAGATAATATGTTCTTGTTATCATGTGTATTAGTGTATACTACTATTCTGTAGCTGTATTGTACTTTTGTTTCTGTCCCCTGAATCCATCCCAGTTTACAGATTTCCCAGTAAAGATGCCTCCTCGTACTTGATGGATCCTTTTCTTGACATTCATGAAGAGGTAGGTAAGAGAAGCCATCAAGATAGGAGTAGCAAAAAAAGTTGACGCCACACAAAAGCGGATTACCAAGCTACTAGTGCCATACTGCCATGAGTAAAGATCTAAGATTATAGCCTAGTATGAAATGCAAGGATCATACATGGGGAATCAGGGCCTTTAGAGAATTAAAGGTAAGATCTAGGTCATGATGATAGCAAAGGTTTAATATGATTTATCCAGAAAGCATGGTAAGGACTTGTTGAATTTAACAAGACTTCTATAAAGCTTTGTTTCGTTCATGAAGTGGCATGTAATTAAGTCGCAAAATACAGATAAGAATCTAGAAGCTGTTCTTGACATACAACAATGAAGGATGGCTAAGTAGGTCAATCACAGGTAATCCTAGTGCTGGTTGCAGATCAACAAGGGTTGTGAAAACTTCATGTCAAGAAACTCTCAAATATATTTCATATCCAAAACAGCGGAACTTGACAGATTGTTAGTTTTTACAAGGCCTTTGTCTAAACATACTATCCTATCCTTTTCATATGTGAACAATAGAATTTTGCTTCACAGAGTCTTTTAAGGGAATTTTCTACCTAAGAAATAACTTCTTAGAATCCAGCATCACTACCCTCAATCCTAATTTCGGATCTTAAGATCATATCATCAAATTAACTTGAATTGCTAGTCGCACAAGAAGCTATGTACTTAACCACCTAATCAACTATGGCCATAATTACCATTTAAACACAGAAAGTGAATATCCGTAGCTATGCATGTGGATCACCATTTCTCCTACCACTACTAAACTCTACTGTACCCCAGCTTGCTTCACTGTCAAGAGGATTCTGTTTGTTAAATATATAATTGTCAACAATATATATAGAGACGAGCCGTGTAATTTTGAGAAACTATGGTTGTATCTTTGAACTACACCTGTGGCACAAGTGACACTTGAACCCTCAACCCCGGAACACCTCAAGTGTGTACACCTTGATACCACAAAGGCAAAGGCCCTTTAATTTATCAGACAATCTTATTACTCCGTATCATTTGCTAAAAGAAAGGGATGGGTCAGTAATTTTACATTTTTCTTGATAAAAATGAATGACAGCAACTTTCTAGCAGCTATTTCAAATCTCATTACTTTTACCCTTTGATAAACAGCGGATCAAAAATCCTATAAATTTTAATGATAGCATTAACAGCAATAAACGAAAATCCTGATTAAAATTTACCCCACGAACCACCCACACACAAACAAAGCTAAAATGGTAGTCAGTGTTAGCAGCAGTTCCGTATTGCCTGTTAGTTTTCTAAGAGTTAAAACGATTTGTGTGACATATTGCTGAAACTTTCACTATTGCAGGTGAAGAACACATTCATCCATATTCCTGATTAGTTTCACACAAGTAAAAAGAAATATGTTATGGCCAATCTCAACCAACATGTAACAAATTAACGCAATCAGCTTAGCATGTGTTTAAAGGGTGTTTGAGATTGCTTATTTTCTTTTTCTTCTTGTGTGCTGTACCTTGTACACTTAAGTAAAAGTAAAGCTTAATGGTAAGCAGTTTAGGAAAGTAAGTTTGGATTTGCTTATAACATTTCTTTTGTGATAGAGAGAATAATGTGATGGTAAAAAGATAATTCTAATTTCATCTCAATAAGCACAAACTGTTTATGTACTTAAGAGTAACCACATCAGCAGAAAAAATAAGCAATCCCAAACATCCTCTTAATTGCCTATTAGAAAAAAACACTGACCTATTTAACAATACGTCAAACTAAGGAGGTGTTTGGACCAAGCTTATTTTTTCGTCTCTTGGGTTTATTTAAATTTTGAAAAACTAATACGCTCACTTTATTTGGCTTATCAACTTGAACCACATAAGCCAAAAGAAAAAGGGTTAATGGCATATAATAGCAACGTACTTTTCCATTTGTGTCATTATCATATATGAATTGAAAATATTACCACAATACCCATCAAACTTTGCTTTTTTTGTGCCCATATCAGCAACTTCACCATTTTTACTTTCAAAATTCACGTCATGGGACACACGTAAATGTCATGCCCCTTTTTTTGTACCGTTAGGTTCCATGTCAGCCCTTAATACACACCGTTAGGTTGTATATGTTAGTGTTAGGGTTATATGTGTTTTGATTGGGGAAGACAATCTAACGGTGTGTATTAGGGGCTGACATGGAACCTAACGATCCAAAAAAAAGGGGCATGACATGTACATGTGTCACATGACGTGAATTTTGAAAGTAAAAATGGTGAAGTTGCTGATATCGGCACAAAAAAAAAAAAAAAAAAAAAAAAAAAAAAAAAAAAAAAAAAAAAAAAAAAAAAAAAAAAAAAAAAAAAAAAAAAAAAAAAGCAAAGTTCGATGGGTATTGTGGTAATATTTTCAGTTCATATATGATAATGGCACAAATGGAAAAGTACGTTGCTATTATATGCCATTAACCCAAAGAAAAAAGAGTAGGCTTATGAGTCATATGAACTTTTCCGAATTCAATTAAACCCAAATTAAGCTAATCTAATATACCACATGCATAAATTACTACTACTAAACATTCTATAACAGATGAGAGAAGAAATACAAAACCATATTACCTAACGGAAATCTGAGCCTTTCGGATATGCAATTTCACTAAAGACCTGCATACGAAAAACAATGGAGAAATACATAACCAGAATGAATCACACATGCAAATATGAAGAACACATTGCATTAATAAACTATATTGATACAAAAGTGGACATACCTTTATTGTAAAAGGCAATTTAAAGAGAACCACAGAAATGTCGTGCTTTCGACGTAGGAAGAGCACTTATATGAATATATATGCACTGAAGAATAACAGTGCTCCTTCCACTCTCTTTTTTCACGCTACAAGGTTCTCATTGTCTTCTCTCTATGTATATATATACAATATTCTGTATCTTTTTATATTTCATTTACTGATGCAAGGTAGCAATGGCGCGAGTTATTAGGAACTGAGGACCTTTTGCCTTCAACTTTATCTCTTGTTTCACATGTCTTTTAATTTTGTTACTTGTTTTTGTCTAAAATAGATAAGTGACCCAATCCTATTTTAGACAAACATAAAGCATATCTATCTAAAAAAATATCACAAGTGTATTACTACTCTTTTTTCTTTTTGAAAGGCAATGTATTATAATTATATGTTGTAAGAAACAAGGACCTTCGGTGCAAATAGTTAACGAAAAAGGACTCACAGTGTAAAGAATTTAACGGCAAAGACTAACGACAGTTAAAATATACTATATATTTTTTGGATAAAAGGTCAAAAGACCCGGTAAATAAATTACTCTAAAAAGCATTTAAGTACAAAGGATATAGATGAATCTCATATCTCAGTCCGTTACATAGGCGAAAAGCTTACATAACAAGATACTTCCTATTTTCTAAACAAGAAAACAAACCACTACTCAAATGATAACATAAGACATAACGAAATAAAGATTACTTTCTAAGACCTTGAAGCTTGGTGCCATACATGGCATTAAAAGCATCCAAATTCCTTGGAAGATCATAAATCTGCTACGCAATCATCATAGTCATAGCCATCATATTCATCTTCATACTCGTGTCCACCACCAAAGAGATTGCCTGACTCGTCAAATGTGTTCACAACCTGGTCGTCATCGGTATCTGAATCAACTATCTCTCCTACCTTAGAAAAATATATAGAACAATCATGATCGGTGTTTTATTATTTATATATCTTTTTCTAAATAATCTACAATATATATGAAAAGCATGTAAACAATGAGTGATTTACCAAGATGGTTAGAGAGCTACGTGAAGTGGAGTGTGAATAATTGTTTTGGGTTGCCACCCAAGCACACAATTAATAACATCACAAAGTAATAATAACTAAAATAAACGTTTTGAAATTAAAAGCGTAAACGAACGAAATTAAAAACGTAAACGTATAAAATTAAAAACTTTTATTCAAAAATTAAAAACATTACATAAATTAAACACACAAACTTTGTACGGAATTAAAAACTATACATAGATAAAAAAAAAATAATAAAAAAAAAAAATAAAAAAAAAATAAACATTACGAGACAAGTGTTCGACCAAATTGGCATGAAGGTTTTAACGTGCTTGTGACGATCTAACATACCTCATAACTTGGCGCACATGTTCATCAGATCGTGTGATGTCGTCCGGTTGATGTGCTTCTCCCGGGAACCATTTTGGGAGATATCGCCTTTTTCTTGTCTTTTCGAACCATATTATGTAATCTGATGCATGTATACATTATATTCATTATTCAATCTTTTTTCATCCGTCGTGTGGGATTGGCTAGTATATCCCATTTCTTCTTCAGAACATCAAACGCTCGTTCCACATCTTTCCTTGCCGATTCCTGCATTCTCTTATACCTTATTCACTTATGGTCATCATCAGATGGCTTTGGAATCGTCTTAACAAGTGGTGCCAATTCCAGATATCCTGTAAAGATTGTATCCCCATGGGTATATTACGCCGTCAGCCACAAACAGAATCTCTGGTGCTTTTCCTTGTTTCAGATCGTTAAATAAAGGAGATTGTTGTAGAACGTTGATGTCGTTGTTGGACCAGAAACACCAAAAAAAGCATGTCATATCCATAAATCTTGTGATGCAACAACTTCCAACAAAAAGAATGGATTTGAACCATGATCGCGTCTAACATATGTCCCTTTAAATGCGTTCAGACAACCAAAGCACTCCCAATCTATACAGCCAAGGCTTCCTAACATCCCCAGAAACCCGTGTACCTCTTCGTGATGCCGATAAAGCTTAACAACATCAATCATAGTCGGTTTTCTCAAATACACTGATCTAAAATTTTCCATAATTACAAAAATAATCAAGAGATAGACGAGAATTTTTCTCACTCATTTGCAGATATTTGTCTAAAGCATCAGAAACCGTGTCGTATGCCAACTGACGAATTGTGATGGTGCACTTCATCAACGAGGAAATGCCTTCTTTTCCAGTACAATCGACATTATCACTAAAGAATAGACAATGAATAGTTACCTCCCGAACTATCCTATTGAAAATAGATTGATTCATTCAGAACCTCTTTCGGAATGCACGTGCATCGGAGAACGGGTTCTCACTAAAATAGGTAGTGACTAAATGGTCATGAGCATCATAACGATCTCGATATAAAGGGTCTCTTGTCGGTCAATTTGCTCGTCGTATATTCCTAATAAACGACACCGCTCTTCCAATAAAATTAACGTTCCGAATTTGGATTTATTGTTCTTCTTCTAAGCTAGTAAATATAAACATTTCGGAATTTATTTGGAAAATGAGGAATGAAATGACAAAGCGTAGAGGTCACTTTAGCTTGTTGTACTGGAGTGGTTCATCGACAAAAGAACAACACTCTTTCTTCATCTTGAATGCAATCGGATTTAATAAGGATGCGTGTTGTGAAAGTAATAATATATAGAAGATGTGTATAAAATGGTAAAATTTTATTTGAAAAAAGGATAATTCCAAAAATGACCTTGTTGCCCAATTGATTTGCTTTTTTGACCTTAGATTAGAAAGTTCCGAAACTAGCCTTGAGCAACCGGGCAACTCTAATGTAGCCAACCATGGGACGCCAAGTGTCCAACATGAGTGACGCAGTTGCCCAAAAAGTACACAAGTTGCCCAACAAATATTCCGACAAGTGACACGTGTCACTTGCAGATTGCAGTTACTCAAAAACTATAAGTTGCCCAAGGCTAGTGTCGGAACTTTCTAATCTAATATCAAAAAGCAAATCAATTGGGCAACAATGTCATTTTTAAAATTATCCTTTTAAAAAATGGGGTGTTGTAATTTTTTTTTTTTTTTTTTTCATAACGGATATTTTGATCAATGGGGCCCACTTTTTCAGTCGTTCCACTAGGTTGAGCAACTCACAAAACTATAGCACTTTGGTCGTGACCATCCTCTGACAAGGCCATCACGGAGGTCACTCACGAGTCACGACCACTTCAGTCAGTCTTACAAATGATATCTTACAAATGATATGATGAAAGATGAACATAAGTTTCTCTTATTAAATGCGAGTTAGGATTTTGCTTGAATAACAAATATCAAATAATGGATATGAATGTAAGAGGCGTTACATGTCTATTTCAGCCAATGTTGCAAAAAGAAAGGCTTATAATGTTGATTAATTATCGTATAGACGCTAATCGGCCATTAACCTCTATGATTTGTGTAAATCGGTAAAACGGCTGTTATTGACGTATTAACGGTAGTCAATCTTTCCGGAAACTTGAAAGTCTTACTGGAAATACCCAAATGTCGCCGGAAANTTTTTTTAACGAAAATGTTGTCGAAAATCCCAAAACTCACCGGAAATTCTCAAATTTGTCGGAAATGCCATTTCGCTCAATCCCGCATATACCAATTACAAGCTAAAGGGGGTCGACTGACCGATTACCGATTCGTGATAGCATGACATGTGACTATTTTATTGTTGATTGGATGTAGATTTCTAGCCTTAGAAATGGGAATCTTATTCTTTGCTTTTATGGCTTTCATTATCTGTTCGAGGACACCCATGAAGCATTAACCAATCATTTGTTTAGTTAATATACACTTTTCGATGCTTCGTTCGTTAAAAATTTGAACCTTGCTTTCATAATCATTGCTTTTATCCTTTCAAGCATTATCTCAAATTGTTTGGGAACTTTTAGTTGATATTTGTTTTCATGATTTTCAAAAGGGAACGAGTCATTGAATGTAACCACTAACAACAAAATTTTAAGTTTTATAACGTGGAAAAAAAACGACTTTAGATTTGAAACCTATTTGTACTACTAAAGTAAACCTTGCATGAAAAAACACGCCTTCACATTAAGACATAAAACAAGGATAATGAACCTAGTTAACGAACAGAAGTGATATTTTAAAAAATGGTTAAAAATGCTCGTAATCTTTCGTTATCAAATGATAAAGCTGGAGCAATGTAGGAGAACAACTAAGAAGGTTGTGCAAAGTGTTAGCCGTATAAAAAGTGATTGCAGAGGGATTAGATTGATGAGTAGGCAATTAGTTGTATATTAAAGATGATTAGCTAGAGTGTAGAGGGTGATTACAATTTACCCTAAATGGGGATAGTCATTATACATTGCTTGTAACTTTGTACGTATGAATCAATAAAACAATATCAAACACATTCATATCTCACACTCTTACACAAAGATGGACCGGTAAATTATACCAATTCAAATATGAAATTTTAAAACGTAATAAAACATTTGATACTGTACAAAACAAAGGCTATAGAGAATTCTCACGTATATATGTAGAACAAGAAATTAACTACATGAACTCTGGAGTTATTCGTGTCGTGCTAAGATAGTAAGATTCCATGGCGAAGCTTGACCGATTTTACTGGGAGGGCAAAGATATGGTTTTTGAAATTTAGAAAGGCCAAACCATAATTATTTAATAAAGTTTAAGGTTATAGTATAAAGTGTGCTTAAATAATATATAAAGGTTAATAGTGTAAAGACAAATTATAGAGGCCATAACCCCTTTGTAGTCCTAACATAGCTCCGCCAAGTAATAGTGAAGTTGATCAACTCTTTGGTGTAGCAGGGTATGTACTTTTCAGTGATCAATAGGATGTTATGGTAACTGGTACGAGGATGAACGTAACGTAAAGTTTGGCAAGGACTACGGAATGTAGAACTAGAATTTTAGGAAATATAAGGGATGCAATGTAAAGTGGTCTGTCACATTACGTTTAAAGCATAAACTTTTTTTTTTTTTTTTTTTTTTTTGAACGGCAACTTTTATAAAGCATAAACTAGTATAGAGGGAATGTCGTCTCAAGATGAAACTACTAATAATCAATGTGGTAGTTTGGAAGAAAGACATGCATCTCAACCCTTTACTAAGACAGATTATCTCCAAAATGTTTGGCAAAGATGTATGTATGTCCATTAAACATAAATCTCAACCAAGGTTTAAATCGGCAGAGAAAACATGATT
Source organism: Artemisia annua (assembly GCA_014162995.1). Classification (NCBI taxonomy): domain Eukaryota; kingdom Viridiplantae; phylum Streptophyta; class Magnoliopsida; order Asterales; family Asteraceae; genus Artemisia; species Artemisia annua. Next base: position 116,752 of record LBNU01008937.1, read on the forward strand.
CCATTTGTATGTGTCAACTGCCAACTGACCATTACATACTGACTAGCCCGACCCGTACGATGTTCGGTTGCCGTACTAACCTTTTCACGACAGTTGGCGATCGAACCCAAACCGTTTTAAATAGAACCTCATTAACTACACAAACGAATCCTTTGTCTCAATATCTATCAAATGTAAACAACCATCAACTAGTAAAATGAAACCCAAAATTTTTTATGTCTGCAAGTGATTTTATTCGATGACAGATTTAGTATCTAGAAGTAACTATGGTGGTGGTTTGTGGGGTTTAGTTTGCAAGTTGCAACTTGAAATGGATTGTGCGTCATGTTATGTTTTGTTGAATAAAACGTGTGTTCCCTGTTTATCATTTGACATTCTTTTCAACCTACGTCACATTCTCCTACCACTTCTCAATTATTCCAACTTTAACTCATAAAGGGTGACAAGTGTATGGTGTGATATCAATTTTTATTCCTATTATTGAAAGAAACGTACAATACTTTACGAGATATAACTGAATACAGGATAGTGCTGCCTAAATAACGACACATAATAATGTGCTCTACTTCATTTGCATTTCGATCTTTTTTATTCTTTTTTTGATAATCGTCATGACATTATGTAAGTTTGGAAACCGGTAACTTCCTAACATCCCATAGATATTGGTTAAAGTTAAGCACAAAGCTTGTTTTTAGCTTTGATTTGACTATTTTAATTGTACACGCTAGCCAATTCATCAAATCTTGGTTAATGTTGATAATAGGGGTGCATACTATAAGTTACTACTATAATTAACATGGTAATGTTGATGTTCCATTACCAACGACCTTAGATAACAACATGGTAAACGTATTTTTATATTTGTCTCGAGTAACTTTATTGCGTGTCAAAGGTATTTTTTAATTTTGTTGATTTTCAAATGACACGTAATCAGCACATCAACAAAAGCATTCATGTCAATAGAAATTAAATAAAAATTTACAATATTTGTATTTGAAAAAGTAAATCACTCGTAATGAAACACCAAATGACTTGACTATTTGTTTATAGACTTCACACTTAACAGTAAAATCAAGTTCTTGTTCAAAAAATAAAAATAAAAAATCAAGTTGCTTGTTCTATTTTCATCTATATCCTAATATCCAAAAGTTGGAATTTTCATCAAATTACTCTTTAGATAAATTTGGGACTATGAGCTTAGATGAGTTAATGCCTAAACGATAAATATATGTATTAGACCAAAAATCTTAAGGCTCGACAAACAATAAACATTCTCATTCTGTCACACCTAAGCAGTAATCAAACTGCACAAATACGAACAGAATCTTTTCGTTTGTTTAATTTTTAAACTGACAAATGAACGAACATGAGCGTTTAAACGGATGAGTTTCTTGTTCATGTTCGTTTATTGAAAAAATGCGTTGTTCATGTTCATTAATTAATACATTGAAATGACATAAACGAATAAACATAAATGAACATTAAAAAGCAAACACAAACTTTATTAAAGTTATATAATATTATGTTTTATAAGTGTTATTTTGTTAAGTTAACCAATTTTAATATTATATAATTAAAAGATACGGTGTACAAATATAAACAAATAAAGAAACATTAATGGACGCATAATCGGACGTTCACAAACATGAATAAATAGACAATACTTGTTTACGTTCATTCATTTAACTAAATGAACGTAAAATATTTTTCATTTAATAAATAAACGAACACTTTACCAAACGATTTATGAAATGTTCAAAGAACGTTCATTTACGGCAATGAAATGTTCAAAGAACGTTCATTTACGGCCCTAACCTTCACAGAAGAGACCATATGTTTTACAACTTGTTCACATAATAAGGCATGTACAGATCAAATAACATATTTAAATTACAAAGCTTTTGTTTGTTGCTTGTTCAATTCAAAAGTCACAACGGTACATCTTTTGGGAAGTCTTGTGGGTGCCTTTTGATAGTTTCTCTAACCGATCTCTCTTGCTCGATAAGATTTGAAGGTACTTCTTCATAAACATCACTAAACATGTATCCAAGTGAAGGTTTCTCGGTTTTTTCAGCTACTTGAATTGCATGGATCACCTTCAAATAAGCAGTCATCCCATGAATCAGTATTGTTGCTAAAAGAACACGCTAGATTTCAACAATCAAACATGTAGCACACTTACCACGTTTTATATCTAACAGGTGTAAATAAACTTAAAATAAACGGGTTCAATATGTCAAAAGTAACCCAAGGGTATTTTTTTAAAAAAATTAATTGACTAGCTATCCAACGTAAATACAATCAGTCATTAAATTTAATGATAGGAGTGCTAGGTGCGGGGGGTGTTATTCATCAATTTATACGCCACGTCAGCTTCACCATAAACATTCCTATAACACAAACCTCGAAAACACCATCCCCAATAGTATTTCTATATCACACCACAAAAAACTACCCACTAAAAAAATTAAACAATAATAAAATAAAATAAAATAAACACCTAACCGGCCGTTATGCCACAACAGTGCGCCTATATCACACCATATGGTGCAGTTATAGTGATTAGTGGGGTTATAGGCACCGGAGAGTTGCACCTCGCTCTCTAACCTATCTCATTGATTACTACTGTATGATTTTTAATATATGATTCACATCAAACTTATATTGTGGACAAAAAATTGTTACCCATTTCAAATGGTCTAACTTGTCGCAGCTAACAATGATTTGGTGGAAATCAATTGTGGAATACAACAGAAGAATGATCAGACACGGTTTTAGTGATTTGGATAAAAAAATATATATATGTATACCTGTTTTCTAATGTTAGATCGAAATTCGGATTCCTCGTTATCGCTCCACCAACCTTTCCTCTGTACCCATTTTCTAAATATAGATACTGGATTGCGAGCTGCTTTCCAGTGTTCAATTTCATCTACAGGGCGATACTTTGTTGAATCATCAGACGTTGAGTGGTGTCCTACTCTATAGGTAAGAGCCTTTGAATTTTACACCATCAAAAGGTAAGAAATGTGTTAATATGTGGTCAGTTGGCCAATGAGTGGTGAGATGCTTATATTAAATTTTGATGAAATCTGTAACGGTTCCTGCTGAGTATAGGTTTATACCTCAATTAGTATTGGTCGTTGTTCGTTGATGGCCATTTCACGAGCTACACGAACTGCATTATAACTGGCAAGAGCATCATTCCCGTCCACTCTTATACTTCGGATGCCATAGGCTTGTCCCTTGACAACAACACCGTCACCTGTATAAATGGGGATCGATTTAATAGATACTAAAAATAATAATAATAATAATAATAATAATAATTTAAAAAAATAATAATAAAAAATAAAAAATAAAAAATAAATAAAAGAAGGACAAAGCAACAAAGATGATAGACTTTGCAAGATGAGTTTGTCAAGTGGGTTGCATAATAGGTCAAACAGGTCCTTTTTTGAATTGCTAGAGGCCGTCCAGTGTTGATCAGTAAACACCCCACCCCCTCTTCCCCCTTCCCCCTTTTAATTAATATAATTACTAAATAATGCTTTATAACAGGAATATTTGAACAATACTAACTCTTTGAAACATTTAGGAGGTTGTATGCATTAACAATAGAGTATGGTAGACTTTCACCCGGTTGAAAAGGTAACCGAATCCATAATACATTTGTCATTTGTGGGTTTAAATTACCACCTATGCTCACGTGTACATATATACGAAAACTGTAACGAAAAGGATTAAAAGCAAGTACTTCGAAATTGTTCGGTGATGGGAGTGCTGATGGCCCAGCCATTGTTTCGGCATAAGAAAACAACAGGGGCTTCCATAACTGCTGCAAAGTTTAAACTAGCATGGAAATCACCCTATAAAAGAAGTAAACCCAATGTTATAACATCATCAAAAGGACACATTATCATGCATACATTGTAACAAGGCTAATCCTTGTGTCACAACAATAAGCTTTTTAGCTCAAATTCTTATCTCGGATATACTTGTCCAGGATAGGAAATGTATCGGACTATCGGTACTTCTGGTATATTTTAACTTTGTTTTATCAGAAATTAAATAGGTCTAGTAGGTATGGCTTCATACTCTTTCATGTGAATTAAGTCTCAAAGGTGTTCTTAGCATTATAAGGGATGGCTTGCAGAAACACCTGTAAGTTTTTCTAGTCCATGGAAAAGTACCTCACTTGTACTGCCATCGCCAAAGTAGGTTACGACACATGCATCCTTTTTATCCATTTTTAGAGAATAAGCAGCTCCAACAGCTTGAGGAAGCTGTGTCCTGAGAAAAGAGAAATAAACAATGGATTTTCAGCAAACAAAGGAATATAAACGGAGTGATATTGTAATTTGTTTCTAGCGAACCAGTTGAAAAATTGAATGGATATTTGCAATTACTCACGCTATAGGTGATGAGACAGTGAAGTAGTTGTGCTTCTGAGATCCGTAATGAATAGGCATTTGCCTGCCTTTCCCATAATCATTCTTATTTCCAAAGCATTGGTTAACGAATTCTTGTAATGTAAAACCCCGCCAAAGCAAAACTCCTGGTTCTCGATACTACATTTGATAATCATGTATTAAGAAAACCAATCTCTGTAACTTTGACATGTAAATTTCATATAATTAAGCATAAAAGACACAAGTAGCTAGATTGTAATGTTTGACTATTTCTCAAAGAATAGAAATATCTCAAATGCCCCTCATTGCGATTGAATAATGAAAATTCTATAGATTAAAATTAACATACTGATTTGCTTATAATGATGATAACAGTACAAGATGGGCATATAGGCTAAGTGGTCAAACGTATTCGCGTTCAAATGGGTCATCTTTAGTACCTATATATTATCATTGTATTGATTATGATTACAAAGCAATTTTGTTACAATAACAATTTTAACTTTTGAATAAAAAATAATCAGAAGGATGTATGCATTAGAAATAGACTTTGAATGACTTTCAAGTTTCAACCAATATCCTCTTTAGTCTTCTTCAACTAAATTTTATAATTTGAGCAGTTTGAGATAAAACACTACCCAAATCGACACAATCATAAGCAGATTTGGTAGAAATAACCTTCTCTAGAATAAATTTTACACTAAGAACAAAGCAATAGACACAGTTACCTGTGGCAAAATCAAGTCATTAGAGCTAAGAGCTGCGGCTGATGCTAAATTGATAGCTTCTTCACCATTCGAGGTAACATAGAAAGATATTCTTCCTTGCCTTTGTGCTTCATATAAAACTGTATCCATAGTTTGAAGGGTAACCATGCCACTATACATCTTTACTGCAAGTTCCTTATTCACCTTAAAATTACATATATCAACAAATTTAGTGGTAGCATAGATGAGATACAATACATACAAGTATGAGAACGAAATGAAAAAAATACTAATATTAATAGTGGCTAGTGAGAGAGTAGATAGATACATGATGGAATTGGGTAGATGGAAGTGGATAGCCATCATCATCAATAACTCGATAACATTGCACCCTCTTCTCATTCGACTCTGGAAGAAATGTCATTTCAGAAGTGAAGGCAACCCGGCCTCCGGGGAAATTCACACCCTATTACCATGAAGAAAAATAGCATGAAACAGTTTGACGAGTAAAACGGTTATATACAAAGTTTTAGATAGTTGATGTGCTGAAAACCATAGGGATGGCGTTTGATATAAAGCATAGTTTTCTTTGTTCCTATTGAAGATCATATTAGATTAAACAATCAATCGGATAGATAGTTCTCTAGTTGTAAAATGAAATATGGATTTCATGGTCACACTTTTACATTAAGCATGACGTCAGAAGATGACACGATACCACTGGTGGATGCAGGATCAGGATTATGTCAAACGGTATGCACATTTTTTTAAAACGACAAAGGGTGTGCACCTGTGTTTAAAAATAAAAATTATATAAACAAAAAACTAACATTTTACACCATCAATATTTGCACGTGCACACCTTCAAGTATGTCCGCCCCAATTGCTACTAGAGTTCCATTCGTAATTAATACTAGGTGGTTTGATTCCACAAATTCATTACACATAGAGTATTCATTACACATCGGAAACATCCTTATGGGACCGTAAAAAGGTCGACTTTTGTGAAAAAATGGGTAGGATATTCATAACCCCCTACAAATATATTTTTTTAATTTCTTTTTCATTTTTAGTCTTTTTTTGTATTTTGTCTTTTTATCTTCAATTTTTATGAGACTAAATTTTCTAACCATTTGAATGATAAAGGTGACAAAAGTGTTTCTTTTTTTATTTGTTACGTTATTGTGTTATCAAAATACAATGGAAGACAAGGTAATAATAATAATAATAATAATAATAATAATAATAATAATAATAATAATAATAATAATAATAATAATATTATTATTATTATTATTATTATTATTATTATTATTATTATTATTATTATTATTGTGACGTTTTTTATTTGTTTCAACTAAAATTTACCCAAACTTCCCAAGTGTTAGAAATTTTTTCAAGTATTCCGTTCTTTTTCATGAGTTTGGATTTTTAGAGCTTCAATGAAGTTTGAGACATTTGAAGGATGCTCACTCTATAGATAAGTATCAATACGTTTGATTATGTAGGGAAAATGATTTTGACTAGCACAAATGAAATTTGAAATGCGGGTCAAAAGAAAATCACGATAACAATATAAATATTAATCAAGTCAAATATTAAATAAAGGTAAAATGAGAAAAAGAAAGAAAAAAACCTGGTCATCCCATAATACGACAAGAAAATGATTTCTAGTATTTTGTTTGGAAATAATACTCATCCATGCCAGGTGACACGACACATCACATGCAATGCACCTACTTTTTTCACCAATACACCTTGCAAAAAAGTACTGACGCGGCTTGGAAATACGTATTTACTTTGAAATAGTACGTAGTATCTAAAAGTATGACATGCATAATATGGGAATCAGGCAATTACAGTTCTAAACTTCTAATAAATTTGAAGCATTAATGTTGCAACAAATATATTTGTAAACTATAAAATGTAGATTTTAAAAACTGGTCGACCTATCAATTAAGAAAAATGCTATTTCCTCATATAAATTATTCCTACTTATCTTCCTACTCACAATATTTGACAATTATCAAAATTGACGGTTTGAATGCAAAACTTACGGTTTGAATGCAAAACTGACAGAGTAATATTATTGTGCATGTAGAATAATCAATAGGAAGATTTAATTAACTACGTAACATTTGTTTTTGTTTGGCCTTTACCAAACTAGTTTTATTACTTTGTCAGTCCCATACGCTAAAACTTCATAAACAAACAACTTTTATAATTAATAGTTTACCAAACTCTACCAAGTAAATGTCATTATATCAATATTACATTCATTGGGCTTTGCGGGTTATTTTTGGCTTCTAACCCGCTCCACCCAGCCCCATATAACAATTTGGTTTATGGTTGCTCCACCCGCACTATTCATAATAACTCACATCTCTTCTCTTTGTTTATATATATAAGTTGGGGGGGGGAAAAAAAGGCTTCAGATCAGAATATTATCCAAACAGTTTAATTTGTCATTTGAAAGATGGCAATTGGGATACGCAAATTGATATTTACTTTCTTTTTCCAAACTCGCTAAAAATAAAATAGAAATAGTACACCTAAAAGTTGGTACATATCTATAGATAGACTCTGGGCAGCCCTGTTTCGGTAACATGAGATATTGAGATATAAAAGCTTAAGTGCATAAAAAAAAAAAAAAAAAAAAAAAAAAAAAAAAAAAAAAAAAAAAAGTAACAATTTTTTTAATGGTTTCTTTAGCAACTTTTTTTACGGGTCTTGTTGAAAAGTGATGATTTCAACGTCAAAATTTAATATTTACTTGCATCACTAACTAGAGTTATACGAGGGTGATGCAAACTATTTGTCACATAAAAACAAAAACAACAAAAAAAAACTACCACGGAGTAGTAACTACCCTAATATAGTAAATGCATGTGACTTGGTAGACAAAAATTAACAACTTTACCAATTGATTTTGTTCCTCATCATCATCACTAGACAAGACATCCAACTGTGAGCCAGCTTCCGTCGATTCAAAGCGTCGAGACACGAAACCATTAGTCGAAAACAACGAATAATCATTTCCACGTTTGCTTTGGTGAGAATCACTAATGGTGGTCGACGAGCGGTATGATCTAAAAGTAGTATTTAAAATTAATGTTTTTGTGAAGTGGTTCAAGCCTCTTTTACCGGCTAACCGTAGTGCCATATTTTCAAGGAAGAAGTGAGAAGAAATGTGAGAGGTGAAAGTGTGATGTTATGGGGGTTTTATCATTTATGAGAGTACGTGGAATTAAATTGTTACATTTGTCACTTATATGCATGAATGTACGTGGCATCCTAACCCGAACTTGGGAGCGAATGGATATTTACAAAGTTTAAATTAAAAGATTATTTCGTTTAAGGGAAAAAAATTATTGGAATTGAAGAGCATTTACGTGTGGGCCAGAAATTTAATATGCATCACAAATTCTCAAAATAAATTTTAACTATTTACTCGTACTAGACGAGCACCCGTGCATAGCAACGAGATTTTATAACGACAGATAGTTTATTGATAAAAAAAATTTATAGGTTATAAATGAAAAATAATAAATGTTTGAAGATTTGGGAATTAAACATAATGTTTTGAAACCCGGTTCGACCCCGGTGGTTCAACTGGTTGAACCGTTCCGGTCGAAAAACGGGTTTCAAGCGTCCCGGGTCAATCCGGTTTGTGTTTTAATTGGTTGTATTTAATTTGGTATATATGTTTTTAATTGGTTGTACAATGTGAATAAATCATTGTACTTTTAAGTAATGGATAATGTTTGGAAACCCGGTTCGACCCGGGTGGTTCAACCAGTTGAACCGTTTCGGTCGAAAAATGGGTCGATTTAAACTGGGTCAACTTGCTAGGTTGGATCAAAAATGGGTCAAATTAAACTGGGTCAACCCGCCGGGTTTGAAGCATCCCGGGTCAACCCGATTTGTGCTTGAATTGGTTGTATTTAACTTGGTAGATATGTTTTAATTTGGCTGTACAATGTGAATAAATAATTGTACTTTTAAGTATTTGGGTGTTTTAATAAGAGTATTAATTGCATTTCACTTTCTCTCTCATTTGACCATTGTTGAAAACTCAACATTTCACTTGAAAACTCAACATTTCAATTTTGACCATTTTTCTTTTATAAGTAGTAGAGATTTTTTAGTCAAACCAAAAGAAACTCATCTTCATCATTCTTTTCAAAAATTAAAAATCTCATAATTATTACACGAAGTGAATTATATTATCGCGACTAAAATTAAATTACTTACTTTTATATATTTTTGACAAACTCTTTTTCTCGAATTATTTATGTTTTGAAATTTATGCAATAAAAAACCACTTGTGACTTATACAATTAGAGTTGATTTGTTATTTCAAACATCATATGTGATTTATGAAAATCACATGTGATTTGTGAAATCATGTATGGTTATTAAAAGAATAAATCACGTGTAATTTTTCAGGACGTACATTTCAGTACTAATAAAAAGTTCGTCGGAAGCATATCATAGTGTCGCCCGTTTATTGAAAGATAAAAAAAACTATCGTCGCTATGGTATACTTTTTGTCTCTTAACAATTTACCATTTGAAAAATATTTTGTTTTTTTTATAAAAAAAGTAAAAACTGGTTTTTTTGTTTTAATAAAGAAATGAATCACTAGCATTTGTTCATTTGACCTTTAAAGAATTTGTCATTTCGATATTGAAAGAGTTTGCTCTTTGAAAAAGTTTGAAAAGCTATGTACTTTTTTTTAGTTGAGTATTTGATGAGAAGACTATATTGATAAACATTTTGTATTAAATTATTTTGAACGAGATAGTGATGAACAAAGAGTTTAAATGAACATGCTTGATGAACAGCAAATCTGATAAACAAAAACGTTGACATAAACATTTAGAAAAATGTTATAAATCAACTACTTAGGAATGGCAATGGGGCGGGTTTGGGGCGGGGCGGCCATCCCCATCCCCAAACCCGATTACAAAAGTCATCCCCAAACCCGCCCCAATCCCCCATTGGGGATCTTATCGGGGCACCCCATTGGGGCGAGATGTTCCCCCAAACCCGCCCCATTCCCCATTGGGGACTTATTGGGTTGTCTTTTTAGCGCGATGCTCCATCAAACTCGTGTCGTTCCTCGTTTATTCTTATTTTTACACTATTAACAATATGGTTTTACGGAATAACTTAAAGAATCGAGAATCCATTAATAATATATTAAGCATTAGAATAAATCACAACTTTTTTAGAATATTATGACACAAAACAAGCTTTTATGATCACACTTTGAAATATTACAAAGATAAAAAAAAAAAAATAAAATAAATAAATAAATAAAAATTGAGAATTATATTTATTACGTAAATACTAGCACAATATTTTAGATATATAGATATATGTATATGTATATGTTTCGGGGCGGGGCGGGGCGGGGATAGTATGCCCCGTCCCCGCCCCAAACCCGATAAGAATCCCCGTTAAGGCCCCAAAACCCGCCCCGAAACCCGATAAGCATGCCCCGCCCCGCCCCAATAAGTTCGGGTTTCGGGTTTCCCCGTCGGGTTCGGGGACACTAGCTAGCTATGTACCCGTGTAACTAAATTTTCATTTTTTTTTTTTTTTTTAGTTATAAATTTTCGTAATAATAAATTATCGGTGTAATGAATTAAGGTACTTTAGTGATGTATTTTAATGTATCATCATTAGTGTATTCATTGATACATTAATTAAAGTTTATTTAAGTCTAAAAATAATAAATTCAATCATTGATACATTAATTAGGGTTTATATAGTGAAAAAGATGGGTTTATTTAGGAGGCCCCAAAGTTAAATTTTATATATTATATAAACTTAGGTTGTCTTATAAATGCAAAATGCCCTTAATAAATGTTTCATGTGTTGATTATTCCAAATATACCCTTCAAGTGTGATTTCAACAAATGTAGTTTGTACGGTACAATAGGTTTTGCATGAGAAATCGTGCACAAAAGTTTGTACGGTACAACATGTTTCAAGCATCTCTAAACCTCAAAGAATACAAACCAAAAATGTCATGAATGCATAAATTAAACACACCAATTAGTGGTTAGTCTTCTTTTTACCTTCCTCGAGTTACAAATATTTTATGCA
>LBNU01008937.1:128293-188850 GCA_014162995.1 Artemisia annua
AATTCACTTCTCGTAAAGACCAGTTCACATTCACAATATACCTACTAGGTCCACTGGGTAACTAGAACCTTAGGTGTAACCAAATAATCCTTATGAGTAGCAGCTCGTAGATCAAGTGGCTGCCCTAAAGAAAATGTAGGTACCATCAACAATCACACAAAACTTTACGCAACTATCGATATCCTAAATGACGAAATAATTGCCGAAGATCTACGCCCTATAAAACTTATATACAGCCCCATGTGCATCAATTAAGTATTTTTAAATACTATAAGCTTAGAAAATGTGTGACAGCCATGAAACTTAAATATAATGACAAAATAATGCCGAATATTACGCTATAAAAACTTCTATACAGCCCATGTGCATCGCACGTATTTAAAATCTATGAAAACTTCTATACAACCCATGTGCATCGTACGGGAATTGTTGACTATCATAAGAAATAGTTATAACTTAGCCCGACGTATTAATATTAGTTAGTTCAAATAAAAAACGATAGAGTCAATACCAAAATAAATAGACAAAAAATATTACGTAAAAAAATACATCTTAAAAGATAACATGTCAATAAACTATTTTAAATACGTATCATGCTTACAAAATGTATGCTACCATGAAAACTTATATATATAATGACAAAAATACGTCCTAAATATAAAATGACGAAAATAAATGACGGATATTAGACTTTGAAAACTTCTATACAACCCATGTATATTGCACGGGCTTTCATGACTATTCATGTTTGCAAGTGTATTCAAATAATGAAATGACATGATCCCGCAATGAATACATGACGAAAATTAGTGAACATTACATTATGAACACTTAGATACAGTCCGTGTGCAACGCACGGGTCTGGTTGCCTAGTGTATACTATTTGTAAGTAGTGTAAATACCAATCAAAGCAATTAAAGAACTTGCACCAATTCACCTTTAACAGGTGATATTTCTTTCCTATCTTTTTCTAATATTTTAATATGTCTATAAGTGGTTCTTTAATAGTATTTAAGTTTTTTGGTTATAATGATAATCTTATGGTAAAACCCGTTAATTATAACACGTTATCAGCACGAGCGTTCACGTCATTATAATCAAGTAAGTTTTATAAAAACATTTCATAAATTTTTTCCTTATAATCAAGTAAGTTTTATAAGCATTTCATTTAGATCGCTTTCTTCTTCAAATTTTTTTATTTCAGTAACTTCACATACATACGTAACAAATATTATTATTCGTAAAAAGTTATAAAGACAACCAATCAGCCCAAAATTGATTTTTACATATTTTTTACTAGTGGAACCAAAATATTGTACGAAGTTTATTTTAATGACTAATCTAGTTTTCTTTTCTAGTAGACAGTCAACTTAATAAGCAAAAATAAACAATACTTTTTGTAATCCATGATGTTGATACAAAAGTTGGGCGTTCCTTGTTTGGGTTCCTTTCCTCGTATCAATTGATGATATTGCTTGAGACCTGCGCACTAAGAAAGCAACAAACACCGTTAGGCTTATCGAGGGATTGTTTTCCCCGATTATCCCCGGCGTGAGAGTAAGTAATCGAGTTTTAGGGTTGTGAAGAGTTAGGGTTTGCTAGTCGTACCTTTGCGAGAGCTAGGGTGCCCTCTATATATAGACACGAAATCCTTGTTGGTTTCGTGTTCCTCAAACCTTGGTGTATCCCGCGTATCGCGGGTATTTGATATACATCCTATAATTAGGAGATATCGTTTATTCACATTCCTAAATATTTATTGGGCTTGGGCCTCGTGGGCCAAAGCCGCCTAATTGGTAGTCCAATTAGTATGAAATTGGCCCACATGTAGTGGGCTTGTGTGTTGGTATTGTTTACCAAACGGGTTCATGACCCGGTGTAGACTATACGTCATCATGTCCCCCCAGTCTAGTGTGCGCATGGTAAAACATGTTGTCGCTAGACTTAAACCGTGCCAAGTTGTTCCCGACTCGTACGCGAGAAGAATTCAAATAAAACCGCCAAAATACGCGTATTATGCACCTAGTCTAAAAAAAATGCAAATCACGTACCTCGGGAAGTGGAGAGGCTATCCACGTGTCCTGTACCGTTTCAATCCTCGTCCACACGTTTTGAGTTAGTGGGATCCACGTGTCAATCATCTGTGGTGGGTGAGAAATCTATATAAACCTCTCCACTTTTTACTGCGTTTTCTCACAGTAAAAGTATTTATCCATTTTCAAAAAATTCCCAAATCTCCTCTGCAACCCTACTTTCTTACGCCAAGGTAATCAGCGCTTGCGCCGACAAAAACAAAAAATGGTCATTCAACTTGAAGACTGTCATTCTGACCTAACCGCGGATGAACTAAAGCAGTTCTCCTCGGATTACTATATCCCTCTGGATCTGCACCCCGAGGTGCCTGATCCAGATGACACCATAGCGGACTTCCCCGTAGGGAAGGTGGGGTTATACACGCGCTTTTTTGAATGGGCGAATCAGCGCGTCCCCATTACCGTTCTTTTGAGGGACATCCTTGTTTACTACCGCCTTCATATCTCCCAGTTGCATCCTATTGGCGCTGGGAAGATATCAAACTTCGAGATCAACTGTCGCTTATTAGCGATTCGTCCCACCCTCCACCTGTTCCGTGCGTTCTATCGCACGTCGTGGTTGAATGGGTGGGTTACCTTCACGAAGCGCGTGGGCGCGCTTCAGTGTTTCGCGAAGAAGGTGGACAAGCTCCCCCATTGGAGGGAGAAATTCTTTTGGATTGACGCTGCCGTCTTTCCATTTGATTTCCCCTTCCACACCAAGTTGTCCTTGGAGAAGGATGAGCGCCCCTGTGACATGTGGTACAACCCGGACCATGCGTCAACTATCGACGCGAACCGCCTTCATATCAGGCCATACCTAGAGGCGTTCCTGGTGCACATGGGCATCAGTCGCAATTATTTTGAACCTGAGTATTGCGTTCCGACGTTTATAGCTGCGGATGGTTCGGGTGGGTGCTCATCCTGCGTTATTAATAGCGTAAGCTTTTCTCTTTTTCCATATCTTATGTAACATACTTGTTGTCTGTTACTTGCGCAGAGATGGATTTGTTTGGGCTTGTTAACATGGAGGTGCCCAAGTCGGCCACCGTTGGGGTGCGTCCTTTGAGGGACGGGGAGAAGCCCATTTTGGAGACGACGCATGGGCGCGTCGTGGACTTGATCGTACCAGAGCCCGAGGGTTCTCCTGCTGCGACCGTGGTCACTCCAATACAGGAGGTTGCCCCTTCTGTGCAGCAGGAGCCTATAGTTGCGCAGCCTACTCCTGATCCGCAGGTCATAGAGTTGGATGAATCCGACGAAGAGATGGAGGAGAGGCTGATTCTGAAGCGCAATAGGGCTGGTAGTGATGGCGCGGAGTCTTCTAAGAGGCCGCGTACCGAGGCTGGAGATGAGGCACCCACCACGAGGTAAGTATAATGTTTATTTGTCATAAACTTTTTATAAGTTATTGTCTAACTTTTCTCTGTCTTTGGCGTAGTGAGGATGCTGAGAAGTCCAAGGGGGACGCATCTATGTCTGTAGCTGAGAAGAGTGGGCCCTCTTCTCCTCCGCACATGTGAGTATATTTGCGATTCACTTAATGTTTTGTGTATCCCGAATTGTTTTCGTGTACTAACACTTGTTGTCTTTCTTTTGTGCAGTGATCAACATGTGGGGAGTATTAATCAGCATTCGGGGAGCGTTGATCAACATGTGGGGATCTTTGATCAACATGTGAGGAGCAGTAGCGCTCTAGATGGAGATGCGTCTTCCGAGGAGAGTCCCTTTCTGGATGGGGCGCAATCTCCTAAGGACATTGGCAAGGAGTCAAGTTCTTTTGGCTCCGCGATGGAGGAACTGGCCTCCATCGCCGCGCGCCAGTCCGAGCTGGTGGCGAGTGCCAAGGCTGAGTATGAGGAGAAGATCGCTACCCTGACGGCGCAGCTGGCGTCCGTCCAGGAGGAACTAGCAAGCTCTAAGGCTGAGCAGCTGAGCTCCAAGGCTGAACTGGAGCGCGCAGAGGCGTCTGCGAAAATTTTGTCCGACGGGAAGATGTCGGTGCTGGTGAAGCTGGAGAGGGAACGCGCTGCTGCTTCCCGCCATAGGGCGGACTCCTTATGGGTGCTGAAACATCTTCAGCAGAACTGGGGTCAGCACTTCGCCAACTTGGAGACTTTCCGCAGTTGGGTGAAGTTGGCGCTGGATGAGAAGGAGGAGAAGCTCCGCAAGCTCAGCATTGAGTTTGATGAGGAGCTGTACCCGCACCTGGTTCAGTCTGTTGCTGAGCGTAGGTAATCATTCCTTCACTTATATTTTTCATAACTTGTATGTACATTGTGTCCTACTAACACTTGTGTTATTCGTAGGTGGTTGATCAGCAATGGGTTGCGCCTTGCTGCGATGGGTACGCTGGAGCACCCGGAGGTCACCGGGGCCTTTAGCAAGGTGGTGAACTGCGCGATTGCGCATGGTAAGACCTTGGCTATAAGTAAGCTTGCTGAGGCCAAGTCGCTAACCGTGCCTCTTGCTGAGATCCCTGAGTATAAGGCGGATGCTGCTGCTGCGCTTAATGCTGCCATGGAAGATTTGAAGAAGCTTGAGCTTCCTCATATTGCGCGCCTGGAGCGTGACCAAGATCAGCCCATCAACGTGATTATGGCGGGGCTGACTCTTCCAAGGCACCTGCTAGATAAGGCTGAGGAGCAACCGGACTTCTACTTGAAGCCAGACGTGGCGCAGCTGAAGGTACCTATTTTTGCTCAACCGCGTCATATTTTGGATCCCTTCCGTATTGAGAAGGAGGTTTCCTTACAAAGGTCTTTAAATGCTCATGCCTCCAGGTGCGCAAGGAAAAAAGGCCAAAAAGGGAAGGCCGTCCTGTGCGGCATAGGCGCTGCGCATCTGCCTAGGAGCGACTGTGTTCCTGTCACCGTGGCCACCGTTGACCCTAAAGACGCGGCCTTATTGCAGCAACTTCAGGCTTCAAAGGAAGAGGCAATGAGTGGAAGTACCAGCTCATTGAGGCGTTCATGGAGCATATAGCCTTTGTAATTATTGATTTTTTGAACTTATCTTTTTGTACAAACTTGTTCGTTCATATATGAAGAAAGTTTGTTTTTTGTACTTGGCGTATTTGTTATACTTTTTCAAGCACTTATATTTGTTCAAGCACGTTGTTCGCGTATGGTTTGTGTATCTATGCGTAAAGATATCATTAAATGTCTAAGTATATCTTAAGAAAAATATAAGATTCCTTAAGTGTTTTCCATAGTCGCGTATGGAATTTTACATAGTTAAAAAAAGTCATAGTCGTCTATGATTGTTACTTGTCGTATTCAATTTTTTTTAAAAGAATCAAGAGTCTTGATTGCTTAAGTTGTTAAACGCGCATAGTGTGCCTTATTGCGCATCCATCGTGGGGTGCGTAAGTAACTTGCGCCAATGTCTTGAGCGCAAGGTGTTTAACAAGGATACGTAATCCAAAGTTGATGGGTTTGCAACCCTCTTACTCAACGAGTTGTTTAGTAGGTTAACTCATCCTTTGTTACCAGCGTGGGTATTAATTAGTGCATGCACGCCATGTAGGCTAAAGGTAACGTGACCAACGCATTGAAATATAAACAGTATTTAAATCACAATGTAAAGAAATTTGTCGCGGAGTTAGCTAGAAACCGCGAATGTTTTATTAATACTTGCAAGTTTATAAAGGAGAAATACTTATCTAGATAAGACTTTAAAAATAAAATTACATGGATCTTTATTGGGGCACTTTCTAAAGCGCGTAAGTGTCCATGTTGGGCCGTAGCCTGTTCTAAAGATAGCATCGCTTGAGGTTGCGAACGTTCCACGTTCGTTGTAACTCTTGTCCATCTTTATCGCGTAGCTTGTACGCGCCATTCCCAAGTGCTTCAATGACCTCGTAAGGTCCTTCCCACTTTGGTCCTAGCTTTCCAGTGTCTTCGACGCGGCTTGAGTCATTTTCGCGGTATACAAAGTCGCCTGGTCTGAATGAAGTGTTGCGTACTTTGGCATCGTAGTATCCTTTCATTCTAGATTTGGCTTTTTCTTCGCGTATAGCTGCGCGTTCACGCCTCTCTTCCAATAGATCTAAGTCTATGCTCCGCTCGTCGTCGTTGGTAGCCGTGTTAACTTCCGCCGTACGGATAGTTGGCATTCCAATCTCAGCTGGTATTACAGCTTCTGTTCCATATACCAAAGAGAACGGGGTGTCCCCGTTGCTTACCTTGATGGTTGTGCAGTGCACCCAAAGAACAAGTGACAGTTCTTCTACCCATCTTCCTTTGTGTCTGTCCAGGCGCATTTTGATCCCTTCACCCAGGCTCCTATTTGCGCGTTCGACTAGTCCATTTGTTTGCGGGTGAGTTACTGACGCGAAGTGTTGCGTGATGTTCAGTTGCTCGCACCAGTCTTTAAACGGATTGTCACGGAATTGTTTTCCGTTATCTGAGATGATTTCACCGGGTAGTCCAAAGCGACATACGATGTTATCCCATACAAATCGCTTAACTTGGTTGCCCGTGATTGTCACCACTGCTTTTGCTTCAATCCATTTAGTAAAGTAGTCTATTGCCACAATGAGGAACTTTAGTCCTCCTGCGGCAACAGGGAAGGGTCCAGCAATGTCTATGCCCCATTTGTAGAAAGGCCATGGTGCTGTTATTGGTGTTAGCTCTTGCTGTGGTCGGCGCGGTATTGGTCTTTGAACTTGGCAATCGCTGAATTTGCGTACCAAATCTCGTGCATCTCTATGCATGGTGGGCCAGTAATATCCTGACCTTAGTGCTCGCGCCACAACGGACCGTGGTCCTGAGTGCATACTGCATGAACCAGCGTGGATCTCTCGGAGTACGTAATTCGCCTGGAGAGGTCCTACACACCTTAGCCATGGTTGTAAGAATGAGCGCCTATATAAGACACCATCCCTAAGTTCGAATCGTTGCGCTGTGCGGCGTATTCGTCGAGCTTCGTTCTTTTCTTGGGGTAGTATGCCTTTGCTGATGAAGTCCACAATTGGGGTCATCCACGTAGGGCCCTCTTCTTCTATGACTGTGGATACTTCCATCTCGGAGATCGATTTGTCCTTCAGGATTTCCACCAATACCTGTTTTGACAGATGCGCGAAGCTTGTGGACGCAATCTTACTCAATGCGTCTGCTTTCTTGTTTTCCCCTCTAGGGATTTGTTTGATCGTGAATCTGTCGAATCCTTGGATTAAGGACTTTGTGTTTTCAAGGTATTGGATCATGTTATCCTCCTTGGCTTCGTATTCTCCGGATACTTGATTGGCCACTAAACGGAAATCTACGTTTGCTTCTAGGTTGCGTACACCCATTCGCGTTGCGATTCGTAGTCCAGCTATTAAGGCTTCATATTCTGCCTCGTTGTTCGTGGCAGTGAATTCAAAGCGCAGAGCGTATGTGAACTCCATTCCTTCTGGATTGGTGAGAATGAGGCCCGCGCCTGAACCGTCCACACATGACGATCCGTCCGTAAACAGGATCCATGGTTCTTGCAATTCCACCTTGGGTGTTTGAATTGCATCCTCGCTTTCTGGCTTTTCAATGATAAAGTCCGCGAGTATTTGCCCCTTGACTGCGGTGCGTGGTCTATAGGAGATGTTGTGTTCTCCTAACAGTACGCTCCACTTCTGCAGTCGACCTGATGCTTCAGGTTTGGAGATTACTTGCTTGATGGGTTGGTCTGTGATCACCGCAATGGGGTGTGCCTGGAAGTATCTGCGCAACCTTTTGGCTGCAAATACTAGTGCTAGGACCAGTTTTTCCATCGGGCTGTATTTGACCTCCGTCTTCTTGAGCGCCTTGCTTACAAAGTACACAGGTGTTTGCACCGAGTCTCTGTCTGTCAACAGTACTGCGCTGACGGCCCCATGAGTAGCAGATAGGTACATTATCAACTCTTCCCCTGGTCGGGGTGCGACTAGCTTTGGGAGCGCTGCTATCGTCTGCTTGAGTTGTTGAAACGCTTCCTCCGCTTCGGTAGTCCAGCGAAAGTCACCCTTTTTTGTGCACTTCTTGAGTGTTTTAAACAAAGGTAATGACTTGTCCGCTGACTTAGATAAGAATCTATTCAGGCCGGCCAATTTTCCGTTCAAGGATTGTACTTCCTTGAGTGTTTGTGGCGAAGGGAGTTGTATGACTGCTTCCGTCTTTTCAGGGCATGGCTTGATGCCATCAGGTTCTATTAAGTATCCCAAGAACATGCCTTCTGTAGCGCCAAAAGTGCATTTCTTCGGATTTAGCTTCATGTTGATCCGTCGTAGTGTCTTGAAAGTTTCTTCAATGTCGCGCACTACTTTTTCTTCGGTATGGCTCTTTATCACCAAGTCATCAACATATACTTCCAGGTTGCGACCCACTTGCTTTTCGAATGCATTATCTACCAAGCGTTGGTAGGTGGCTCCTGCATTCTTCAACCCGAAAGGCATCTTTGTGTAGCAAAAGACGCCTTGACTTGTGTGGAAGGCTGTTTTTTCCTCGTCTTCCTTAACCATTTGGATTTGGTGGTATCCTTTGTATGCGTCTAGGAAGCATTTAAAAGGATATCCACATAAGGATTCCACCTTCCAATCTATCTCGGGTAGTGGGTAGCAGTCCTGTGGGCACGCTTTGTTGAGATCTGTGAAGTCCACGCACATTCTCCAGCTGCCGTCGCTCTTTTTTACCATGACTGGGTTGGACAACCAATCGTGGTAATATACCTCTCGCATAATTCCTGCGTCCACAAGCTTGTGTACCTCCTCCAGGATGGCTTTCGCGCGCTCTGGAGCTTGACCGCGCTTCTTTTGCCTTATCGGCGGGTATCCTTGTCGGATTTGTAGCTTGTGTTCTGAGATTGACCGAGGCACACCGGTCATATGCTTTGGTTCCCACGCGAAAACATCCAGGTTTTTCTGTAGGAGCGCGCACACGGCTGCTTTCCCTTTTTCTGACAGCGAACCTCCCAACGATATCTGTTGTTCAGGATAGTCGGGGTGGATTGCTACCTTTAGGTTTGGTATCTTGGGTGCGCCGTGTTCTTAAGCGACTGTGGCTTCTCCTGTAACTGTGTTACACTCTTCAGGAGGCAGAGCGTGGTTGTAGAGAGTAACAATGCCGCCCTTTACTGGAAATTTCAGCATCCCGTGTGCTGTAGATGGCACTGCGCGGAGCGCTGATATTCCTGATCTTCCAATGATGCCATTGTATGGCGATGGAAATCTGATGACCATGAATTTCATCCACGCTTTGGTGGAGTGTTCTTTGTTTCCGACTTCGACGAGCATGCGTAGTTGTCCTATTGGCCATATCTTTTCTCCTGTGAAGCCTGTTAGAGATGTCGCAGCTGGAACTAGCTGGTTTTGAATCTCTTGTTTCAGCCTTTTGAAACAATGTTCGTACATTATTTCAGCTGATGCCCCTCCGTCGACATACATGCGATGGATATCGTGTCCTCCCGCATGTATTTCGATCGTGAGGGGTTCTGCTACTGCGTTGTCCGCAGTCTGTTTGGGGAAAGAGATTTTGTTGCTTGCGGAGAACTTCTGAGTGACCTTTTGTTTGACATTGCGTTGCCAGGATTGGATCATATAGATCGTGTCCGCTTTGTCTTTAGGCGCATCCTTTTTGTCTCCGGGTTTGTTTTTATCTTTCCCCTCTTTG
Source organism: Artemisia annua (assembly GCA_014162995.1). Taxonomy (NCBI): domain Eukaryota; kingdom Viridiplantae; phylum Streptophyta; class Magnoliopsida; order Asterales; family Asteraceae; genus Artemisia; species Artemisia annua. Next base: position 137,988 of record LBNU01008937.1, read on the forward strand.
ATGTTCTTGACCAAGTGGTCCAACCTGCCTTCCTTGACTAGTTTGTCATTTAATTGGCGCAGCTGGACGCAGTCGTTTGTTCCGTGGCCCTTCTGTCCATGGTAGTCGCAGTACCCCGTTCCTATGCGTTTCCCTTCTGGTGTGCGCATTGGTGGGGGTTTAGGGAAGTTCTCTCCTTCCGTTGCGAATATCTCTCTTGGAGTTTTTGTCAGTGGGGTATACTTGTCGTTCCCCCGTGCACCTCCCTCCTTGCGATAGCTTTTATTAGGATTACTGCCTTGGTCGTTGGATTGTTTCCTTGACTGTTCTTGCGGTCTATAGTTCGTGTATCCTGCTCTGCTATCCGCGGCTGCGGCTTCTCCTTGGATGAAGGACCTTGTGCGCTTCATGAGTTCATCGAAGGTTTGGGGAACTTTATCATTTAACTTCTTGATGAGGTCCCGATTGTTGATCCCGTTCATGAATCCTGAAATCTTCAGTATTTCAGGGCATGATTTGATGTTGATGCACTCATCTTTGAAGCGCTCCATGTAGGCGCTTGTTGATTCGCCTTGGCGCTGCTTTACTCTGGTCAATTCGACTGGTTCCTTAGCGCACTTCTTTCTTTGAGTAAAGTTCAAGCGGAATGCTTTCCTTAACTCCTCAAACCCATCTATGCTTCTCCGCGGAAGCTTGCTAAACCAGTTTCGCGCGTTCCCCACTAGTGTGGAGTTGAACATATGACACCATACAGGTTGTGGCCATCTTTCAATACCAGCAGCTGTTTCGAAGATTTTAAGGTGATCGTCCGGATCACCTGTTCCGTCATATGTCTTCACATTGGAAGGCATGCGCCTCTTCTTGTGGTCAGAGTAGTTGCTTATGCGCTTCGTGAATGCGTCGACTGTTTGGCGACGCCAAGGGAGGGATATGTCATCATCCTCATCCTTGCGACGTCTTCCTTTGGACTTCCAATGTCCGGTATCGCTGTCCTCGTTGTCCGAGGAGCTGTCTGAGGGAGAGTCATTTTTNCATTGGAAGGCATGCGCCTCTTCTTGTGGTCAGAGTAGTTGCTTATGCGCTTCGTGAATGCGTCGACTGTTTGGCGACGCCAAGGGAGGGATATGTCATCATCCTCATCCTTGCGACGTCTTCCTTTGGACTTCCAATGTCCGGTATCGCTGTCCTCGTTGTCCGAGGAGCTGTCTGAGGGAGAGTCATTTTTTCTGCGGCGCTTGCGCCGTTTTTCCTCGAAGCCCGAGCTTGAGAAGCTTTCGTTGGGGGATATCCGTCCACCTAGTCTGTCGTGGATTCTTCTAGATCTAGAAGATCCTTCACTTGGTGAGTGCTGTCGCCCCAATCTGTCTTGGACTCTGCGACCACCCAATCTGGTGTGGACGTCAGTTCGCCTCTCGCTACCTCCTCGTTCCTCCGAGTATTGTGAGTTTGACGGCGTGCCGAGCCTAGTTCGGACACTGACGCGCCTCTTGTTATTATCGCGCTCTTCATAGCGCGGTGGGGAAGTTCCATCGAAGTCAAGTCGACTTCTTAACCTTCTCCTAGCTTCTTCTTGTAGGAGTGTGTTCAATGTTTCAAAATTTTGCGATACAAGATTTTTCAACATTGTTTCTTGAGCATCTTCCTCCAGCGCAGGAGTGTCGTCCTCCAAGTTAAATATCCTGCCCCGATCAGGTGCATTCGGCATTGTGTTGTCCACAGCAATTGCCGCTTGATGAGGGGTAGTGAAAAGATTGCGCTGGAGATCCTCGCTGTTTGGGGCCACCGTAGTGGTCTGAGTAGCTACAGCGGGTATTTCCACCGATGGGAGAGTTGTGGTGGTTTCTACTTCTTGGCGGCCAGGCGNGCATTGTGTTGTCCACAGCAATTGCCGCTTGATGAGGGGTAGTGAAAAGATTGCGCTGGAGATCCTCGCTGTTTGGGGCCACCGTAGTGGTCTGAGTAGCTACAGCGGGTATTTCCACCGATGGGAGAGTTGTGGTGGTTTCTACTTCTTGGCGGCCAGGCGCACTGGTTGTCCCAGTGGTTTGCCTAGGAGGAACATCAGGGTAGTTCTTCCTTGAAGGATAACCACGCGTCTTATCCTGTTGTGGAGTCCCCTTGGAAGAATTCTTGTGTTTCGTCATTCTAGTCCTTAGTGTTGGGTCCCACGGATGGCGCCACTTGTTGATACAAAAGTTGGGCGTTCCTTGTTTGGGTTCCTTTCCTCGTATCAATTGATGATATTGCTTGAGACCTGCGCACTAAGAAAGCAACAAACACCGTTAGGCTTATCGAGGGATTGTTTCCCCCGATTATCCTCCGGCGTGAGAGTAAGTAATCGAGTTTTAGGGTTGTGAAGAGTTAGGGTTTGCTAGTCGTACCTTTGCGAGAGCTAGGGTGCCCTCTATATATAGACACGAAATCCTTGTTGGTTTCGTGTTCCTCAAACCTTGGTGTATCCCGCGTATCGCGGGTATTTGATATACATCCTATAATTAGGAGATATCGTTTATTCACATTCCTAAATATTTATTGGGCTTGGGCCTCGTGGGCCAAAGCCGCCTAATTGGTAGTCCAATTAGTATGAAATTGGCCCACATGTAGTGGGCTTGTGTGTTGGTATTGTTTACCAAGCGGGTTCATGACCCGGTGTAGACTATACGTCATCACATGAAGTAATGAAAACTTGTATACTTCATAATAAACTTAATGAACTAATACAAATCTTCTTGCCAACAACATAGAATGATAATTAGAAGCACAACTATCATAATCATTTATATGGACAAGTATTTGGACACATGAGGATTTTGGACTACTAACCATTTGTATCTTCTTATTATGCTAACTTTATTATTGTTATCACTAATCTTTTATTTATGCAACTAACATTTACTTTATTGCAACTAACTTTTATTTACGCAATTAACATTTACTTATTCAGTAACTTATCTTTATTTATGTCTTAACGGTTATTTATTTAACTGTTCTTATATTTATCTTCATATTTACTAATCTTAATATCTTATATTTATTTCAATGTGCTAAATGAATTTATTTCTTAATTATTCTTCTTACTTATTTTTATAAAAGATTTTATAAAATATATATATACACAACAGCTCTGTAGCGATTGTAAATAGAAACACCCAACTTTACAACGTCTATATTTTTTTGCTATAAATTCAAAGCTACCAATCCACAATTTTTCACAAAAACACATCATCTTTCTTAAATCAAGTTTTGCTCAAAGAAGTTTTTTTTAAAGATGATTCACCCGCTTCTCATTGTTGTCGCCACTATGCTTATCTTACTTCTGATTCCGCTTTTTGAACTTCCACCTAATGAATTGAATTTTTTTTAGTTATGTATTTGCTTGTGGCTCTACCACTTTATTGTATTGCGTTACTTATTGATATATATGAATTTTAATATTCACTCTGTTATTTGCTCAATTTGTGTTTAGCGACGAAAATGTCAAACATTGAAAAAATCAAATTTCCAGCTCTTGACATAACTGGAGCAAATTATATACAATGGACAACAAATGTTAAAAGGCATCTCAAATCAATAGGTGTTTTAGCAACATTACAAGAGGGAAACAAATGCTCAGAGGAAATCAAAGCGAAAGCTGATGTTTTCCTCCATCAACACATTGATGAAATGCTAGAATTCGAATATTCAAATAATGATGATCCAAGCATTTTATGAAAAGATTTACAAAGCATATTTGATCATCAAAAGGAAGTTTTACTCCCTTCTGCTAGAGATGAATGGAACAATTTAAGGTTCCAAGACTTAAAAAGGTTAATGAGTACACCTCTGCTTTTTTGAATATGCTCAACACTCAGATTTTGTGGACAAATTGTTACTGAAGGAGATTTGTTGGAGAAAACTTTCTCCACATTTCATGCTTCAAACTTAAACTTGCAACAACAGTATCGATTGCAAAATTTTAAAAGATACTCTAATCTAAATGCAGATCTTCTTGTAGCAGAGAAAAACAATGAATTGCTAATGAAAAATCATCAAACTCGTCCCACAGGTTCATTAGCACTTCCAGAAGCAAATGGTACAAATGATGATTGTATGTCAGTAGGGATTGTCGTTGAACATTTAGTCGCTCATGTACACACACAAAATGGTTTAGCAGAATCATTGATTAAGCGTCTATTGCTAATAGCTAGACCGTTGATCATGAGAACAAAACTCCCTGTATTTGTATGGGGAATGTGATCTTGCATGTTGTGTCTTTAATACGCATGAGACCAAGTGCAAACCATGTGTACTCCCCTATGCAACTTGCTTTTGGCCAAGAGCCAAACATATCCCACCTTAGAATTTTTGGATGTGCATTATATGTTCCTATTGCACCACCACAACGGACAAAGATGGGTCCTCAAAGAAGGTTAGGGATATATGTTGGATATGAAACGAGTTCTATCATAAGGTATCTTGAACCCTTAACGGTGATGTATTCACAGCACGTTTTGCTGATTGCCATTTTAATGAGGCAATTTTCCCTCCACTTGGAGGAGAAAAGAAAAACCATGAGAAAGATGTATCTTGGAGTGAACCTTCATTGATGTATCTTGATCCTCGCACAAAACAATGTGAGATAGAGGTTCAAAAGATAATGCATATGCAAAACATTGCAAATCAGTTACCTAATGCATTCACATATAGAAAAAGAGTGACTAAGTCACATATACCAGCTGCTAATGCCCCAACTCGAGTTGAAATACCAAATAAGCAAGCTGATGGTAACATCGCTAAAGAATCTCAAAAACATTTGAAGCGTGGAAGACCAATTGGTTCAAAATATAAAAATCCTCGTAAAAGAAAAGAAATTGTCCATGAGGAAAGTGTTCTCAATGAAACACAAAATATCAAAACCTCACCCGAGGAAGAAATGAGTGATATCAATAAAGAAATGTCAATCAATTATAGCCACTCACATATCTTATGGGACCAAAATGAAATAGGAGATATTGATGAGATATTTTCTTATTCTGTGGCGAGTGATATTATGAGCGGAGATGATGATCCCGAACCAAAGTCTGCAATTGATTGTCAAAGTCGACATGATTGGAATAAATGGAAAGACGCTATGAAAGTTGAATTAAATTCGCTTAATAAACGAAAGTTTATTGGCCCTATTGTTCCCACACCTAAATATGTGAAACCTGTAGGATACATGTGGATTTTTGTGCGGAAAAGAAATGAGAAAAATGAAGTTACGAGATATAAAGCTCGCCTTGTAGCTCAAGGTCTTTCTCAAAGGCCAGGAATTGACTATGAAGAAACATATTCTCCTGTTATGGATCCAATTACCTTCAGATATTTAATCAGCTTAGCAGTCTCTAAAAATTTAGAGATGCGTCTTATGGATGTTGTTACAGCTTAATTGTATGGATCACTTGATAGTGACATCTATATGAAAATTCCAAAAGGGTTTAACATTCCTGAAGCATTAAGTTCACAACCGAAAGAAATGTGTTCCATAAAATTAAAAAGATCTTTATATGGGTTGAAACAATCTGGAAGAATGTGGTACAATCGTTTGAGCGATTATTTGATAAGCAAAGGCTATACAAGTAATTTTATTTGTCCACGCGTCTTTATTAAGAAGACAACTTCAGGATTTGTGATTATAGTTGTATACGTTGACAATTTAAACATAATTGGAACAAATAAAGAGATCCAAGAAGTTATTGTTCTATTAAAGAAGGAATTTGAAATGAAGGATCTTGGAAAAACAAAATATTGTCTTGGTTTGCAAATTGAGCACATGCCTAATGGCATTCTTGTGCATCAATCGAATTATACTAAGAAGTTACTAAAACGTTTCAATATGGACAAAGCAAAATCTTTAAGTACACCAATGGTTGGTAGATCATTAAATGTTGACAATGATCTGTTTCGACCATTCAAAGAAGATGAAGATGTCCTTGGGCCAGAAGTACCGTACCTCAGTGCAATTGGAGCTCTTATGTACCTAACAAATTGTACCAGACCTGATATTTCTTTTGCAGTTAATTTGTTAGCAAGATTCAGTTCTTCTCCCACAAAAAGGCATTGGAATGGAATCAAGCACATATTTCGATACCTTCGAGGAACAACTGATTTGGGTTTATTTATTCTAACAACTCAAAGCAAGGATTGGTTGGCTATGCAGATGCAGGTTATTTGTCTGATCCACACAAAGCAAGATCTCAAACTGGTTATGTGTTCTTGAACGGAGGAACTGCTATTTCATGGCGTTCTCAAAAGCAAACACTTGTAGCAACATCATCGAATCATGCTGAAGGTATCGCACTACATGAAGCTAGCAGAGAGTGTGTATCGTTGAGATCAATGATACAACTCATTACGACTTCTTGTAGGCTATCTCAAGAGAAAAGTCCAACTCTCATCTACGAAGATAATGCAGCTTGTGTCGCACAAATGAAAGAAGGGTATATCAAAAGTGACAGAACAAAACATATACCTCCAAGATACTTCGCATAGACTCAAGACCTTATAAAGGATAACCAAATTGAAATGAAGTATGTCCATTCAAGTAAGAATTCAGCAGATCTTTTCACCAAGGCACTCCCAACTTCGGTTTCCAGAAAACACTTCCATGCAATTGGAATGCGACATGTATAGAAGATGTAACACTCTATGGATGTCTACATCAGGAGAGTCTATTATACATTGCACTCTTTTTCCCTTAGCTAAAATTTTTTTCCACTTGGTTTTTCTTTAACAAGGTTTTTAATGAGGCAATACTTCAAAGTTGACTCACGTTGAAAAGGTGGCATCCAAGGGGGAGTGTTATAAATCAACTACTATTGTAAAGTCTCCGTGAATAACTTAGGCATGTATATATGCCACTTTCGTCAAAGTTTGTAATAAATTCATAGATAGCTAGTGTCCCCTATATTACCCAAGTGTAAAAGTTAAATCTATAGTATTTGTAAGTAGTATAAATACCAATCAACGCAATGAAAGAACTTGCACGAATTCACCTTTAACAGGTGATATTTCTTTCCTATCTTCTTCTAATATTTTAATATGTCTATAAATGGTTCTTTAATAGTATTTAAGTTTCTTGGTTATAATGATAATCTTATGGTAAAACCCGTTAATTATAACAAAAAATGTTTTATTGATGTACAACTTCATTGTTGAATATTCATTGATGACCATTTAATTAATGAACAATTTGTTGATAGAGAAACTATGAAGGCAAGAGAAAATAATAATAATAAGAATAATAATAACAATAATAATAATAATAATAATAATAATGTGGTGCGTGATGTTCTTGTTGACATTTGTTCTCGGTCTGGAATTTCGGCTCGTAAGGAGGTCGATATTGGGCTTAGTGGGGAAAGGGACAAACCCTTACGTCCAGCTGATATGTTACTTTACTCGTGGGATGGTGGGCTTTGTTAATACAAATATCGCCTAAAAACGTTATTTATATTTTACGATCTTTGCTAAGTTTTGTTAATGACAAAGTACAAACTTTAGCTTATAAGTAATTCATCACTTTAGTTTTAAATCTTGTATAAACTAGACTTAACATTTCTTTTTAAACATAAACATAGTTTTTGCTTCTTTAAAAAGAAAGTGTCACATCACATTAATATAAAGTTTATGTGTTTGACTATCTTTGGTTCTTACACACTTTTGGAAGTATTCCACATTGAGTCAATGCATAAGTTGATGTGACCTTGTGTGTCATAACATAGTCTTTACTTCCATAAAAAGAAAGTGTCACATCTCATCAATGTGCACTTATAGTAAGTTTGTGTGTTTGACCATCTTTGGTACTTACACATCTTTAGAAGTATTCCTCATTGAGTCAATGCATGATATAGATTGATGTGACCTTGTTTGTCTTGGAGGGATTTACTTTTTGTGCAAGTTTGGACATGTCAGTTCTGGCAGAACCCTTGGGGTACACGGGCGGAACCCTTCTAAGGGTACCGCCGTTTCCGCCAGAGCTGACACTTGCTTGTCTATAAATACCAAACAACTTGCAAGAAATCCCTCATCACTTTAGGCCATATTATTTAGATATCCTCTCATCTAACTCAGTAACATTTGACTTGTGTGATTCTCTTATGTAGCAAAGGAGTTCACAAGGTCATTCAAGAAGTTACAAGTTTCAACTCGAAAGTTGCAAGACTTGTTATCTTTGTTGTGTATAGACTTCGGTAGTTTATACGTTAGTTGTATTATGTGTAGAAGTGATCGGTTAGTATTTTAGGCCTCAAAATACATAGTGTGTAGGGAGTGGTTGTACCCGTGTAAAGAACTCGACATCTAGCTTAGTGTCGGTAAAATTATGTAAGCGACGATGGGAGTGGTTGTACTCGTGTAAAGAACTCGACATCTAGCTTAGTGTCGGTAAAATTGTGTAAGCGACGATGGGAGTGGTTGTACCCGTGTAAAGAACTCGACATCTAGCCCAGTGTCGGTAAAGGGAATTAGGCGACGATAGGTTGGTTCTACCTCGAACTAGAACTCGGTATCTAGCTTTGTACCGGAAAAAGTGTAAGCGACGATTGTAAAGGTTTCTCCACCGAGAAGGAGTTTGTTGACTAGTGAAAGAAACTCTCGAGTTGGATACTCGGGGCGTGGACGTAGGGCAAGGAAAATAGAGTTCCTTGTAGCCGAACCACGATAAATACTCGTGTCATGGTTTGATCGTTTCTTTCTTTATTCTTGCATGCTACGTATTATCTTTTGGTTTACATCTTTGATAGTATCTTTGCTTATATCGTCAATAGTAATAGAAGTATATCATAGATTATAACTTTGATTATACGAAAGTTTTAAAAGGATAATCAACCTAAAAAGCGGTAAACTATTCAACCCCCCTTCTAGTTTTCCACAATTGGCATCAAGAGCTACGTTACTCAAGTTCTTTAAAATATATTGTATTTTAAAACTTGGATCGATCCATGGATTTTGAAAATCTCAAAGAAGGGCAAAAACCACCGCTATTTGAAAAAGAAAACTTTCTTGAATGGAAAAGTAAATTTGAAAACTATGTGAGATCAATTGATCAAGATCTTTGGCATATTATTTCTATTGATGATTTCAAACCAACGAACACGAGTTTTGAAAATCAAAATGATTTTTCCAAACTTAATAAAAACACTAAAGCTAAGATAATGATTTATAAAGCTTTAACAAGAGTCAAATATGAAAGAGTGTTAGTTTGTCAAACGGCTAATGATATTTGGAAAAATTTATTAAATCATCATCAAGAAATATGTCAAGTCAAAGATGATCAATTTGATCTTACATATGAGTTAGAAATTCTAGAAAAACTAATAGATAGGCATTTACTAGAAGTGAATACATGTACTACTAGTTTAAATGTTTTCAATGAAGTTACAAGTGAAGATGAGTGCATATGTCAAAGAGAACTTGCTTGTGAATCATGGAGCGACACGGATGTAGACGTTGATGATCATCCGATTAGTGATTCTCAATTTATTGAAACAACAAGCAAGGTACATGTTGAAACCAAACATTTTTACTTCGACACTTTTCTCTTAGAATTTTTGAGTCTAAACTCTAAGGTAACATGAACCTAAAAACTATCTTTAACAATGAGTCTTCAAAATCCCTTGGGAACAATTTTGAAAAGGAAATCTTGTTAGAAGATAAAATGTCTAGACTTGAGAGTAATGCTGAAATTGATCTAGAATGTAAAATATGTCTAGATTACAAACATGAGATTAAAAAGCAAAATGAGAAAGGGAAAATGTTACCTAAATTTGATGAAAGCTCAAAATCTCTTGAAAGATTGTTGAGAAGTCAAAAGTTGTTTAGAGATAAAACCGGATTAGGATTTAACTCAAGATCACCATCAACAAGTAAAACAAAGAAAGTAAACTTTGTTAAACCTAGAAAAGAGATTTATAGTTAATTTAACCTCTAAATAGAAACTCATGACAAAAGGATTAAGAATATCATATTCTATGATATTATATGATTATCTAGCCCTCTTGGACACATAAGTAATTGAGCTTTCAAGTGTATCGTCAAACCAAGATCTTACGCTTTGAGCTTATCATCTTGATAGCATCTCTATGCAAATTAAAAGGTACACATCACTTCAACTTGCCTTTTGATTGTCTCTTGCTTCTTGCATTATGTGTTATAGTATGTGTTATTGGTAGTGTGTATCCCTATGTGTTTATGTGCTATTAGGAACAACTAAGATTAGATTCTCTACGTAGAGGAATTTCATCTTTAGTACTAGTAGGAGATATAAGGTGGATTCGGTTCCTTAACCGTCAAGAGATTAACATGAGAAACTCTTGAGTAAGTCTCACTTAACTCTTGATCACAAGCGAGCTAACTAAGAATCTCCTAAAGTGATAACATGTCTTGCACTTTTGTGATGCTTGCTAAACAACATTCCTAAACTCCACACTTTGAGTCTTAAATCATGATTTACTTCAATCACTCTTTTATGATAATTTCACAATAAAACACGTAAGGTGAAATAAGTCACATGAAGTATAAATTAGGATGCATGGAAGAAAGTGAGTTTCAACATCTTGGATTTACACATTAAAAGTGACACTTAGTCATATGATTTTGTATCTCTTGGACTTTTTCATAAATCAATAAAGTTCACAATGTTTTATGAAAGGAAACCTAAAGAGTCGAGGAGTCGTTGAATTGAACATTTAACGAAAGACCACCTCCTTCTAAGATATCATCTTCGGTAGATGATGACTTAGTCGAAAGTCCAACAATGGTAATAAGGAAGATGAACTATTAAAATAAATAAACATAGATGTTTAAAATCCTTAAGTCATATGCTAACGAGTGACACAACATGAAGGTTAAAGGTCACAACGTAAGCAATGTCGTCTTACCTCGAGTCAAACATGGAATCAAGTAATATTGACTTTGGTCATATGTCTTGAGTCATGAGTCTTTGATTAAATTAATCAAATGTGATAAAACAAGCTTTTTGGACATTAGAGTAAAACTACAAGTCTTATGATGAGTGTGTAAATACTCATCATTTTTACCTAATCTGAACTGCCAAAACATCCAAAAACACCCAATAATGCATCTAAATAGTGAAAATATTTTAAAAGTGTGTTTTATGTGTTCTAGATGCAAAATGTTTGAAAACAAATGAAAAACGAACAAAGTTTGCACAATTGGCAGTTTCAGTCCCTCAACTTTCACAAAATGTCAAAACTAGTCCCTGATTATTTCAAAATATGCAAAATATCATACAAGGTCCTTGGGGATTCATAAGTTGTCAAAAAAAACCCTTTGAATATCAAAAGTCACAAATTTACAACTTTGGTCCCCCAAGTTTGAAAAATGTCAAAAATAGTCCTTGGTGAATTTAAAAAGTGAAAATAATCAAAAATAAACCTTGCACTATTCATAAATGACAAAATTGGTCCTTGTGGTAAAATTTTGGAAAATTACAAGTTTGGCCCCTGAAGTTTCACAAGTTGGCAAAACAGGTCCCTGAAGTTCAAAAAGTGGAAAAATCAATATTGGCCCTTATGCTATTCATCATATGGCAAGAATAACCCTTGTGAACACTTTGGAAAAATCACAAAACCAAACCCTCAAGTTTCAGCAAATTACAACTTTGGTCCTTGTGATTTATTACTAAAAACCAAACGGCCTTAAATAATCATAAACCCAATCCAGTCCAAAACACTCCCCACCTTCCATTATCCCAGTCCAAACCACCCAACCCTTTTAACCCCCTTTTCATTTTGCTGGCCAATACAATCCCAAAGCCCCAAACCCTTAAGCCCTTTCACGTTTTATTAATAAAACAGGGGGTCAACACAGTCCAATCCCCACCCCTTTCTCTTTCCCTCTCATCTCCCCACCCCCTGCCAACTTGCTACCATCAACCTCAACCATCCATCCCACCGCCCAAGCCACTATTCTCCTCCCCTCACCTCAGCATTTAATGCCACCACCCACAATTTGCAAGAAACTGCCAAATTGGTATAAAACCAATTTTGGCGCCAAAATGATCCAAGGGTCAAGATTGCTTCTCTCTCATCCAATGGTCAAGATTAATGATGGGATTTGCTCAGAAGGTTACACAAACCCTAGAAGATGCCTATAAAAGGAAAGAGATGAAGAAGAGAAGAGTATCTAGAGTAATTTAGCATAATTAGTGTCGAATTGTAGTTTTCTTAAATTCTAGTGTAATTTCAAGCTTTTAAGTTGTAATTCAAGTATCCTCAGTGTATTTCAAACCTTTAATGATAATCAATTTCAGTTTATCTTTGTGAATTCAGTTTAAGCATTTTCAAATTTTCAAATTTCCCAATTCTGTTTGAAGTTGTTTATGGTTATGTTTATGGACTCTTAGGCAAACATAAGCTCCTAGAAAGCTTATAAAAGCTTTTAGAAACTTTAAAACTCTGTGTAGCATCAAAAACCAAAAAATACAAAAAAGTAAGAAAAATACAGTCAAAAATAAAAAATATGTTGAAGATGGTGGAGAAAGCTGGAGCACTGTAAATTGTGGATGGCAGTGGGTTAGAAGCTTCATGGGAAGCTATTAGGATTGGTAATTTGGTCCTTGGTTCTTGTTTTTAGCTTGGAGTGCAATTTGTAAGCTTATGCTCAATTTACAATTCCACTCAATCTTTAATTATTACTGTTCTATTGCTTGAATTTGTGGTTCTTATGTATGTTTAAATAGAATTCTAGCTTAAAATCAACAGGTTGTTAATTAGAATTGGTATTTGTTTACATTTCTCAAATTTCACTGTCAAATAGTTATCTGTGAAATTCTGTGTAATTGTTGTTAGTATTGTTGTTTCTGTGCTTGTTTAGGTGTGTTAGATCATAATAAGTAGTAAAGAACCTGTTTCATAATCTCAAACATTGCTTTGTTTTGAAAATCAAAAACTAGTTCAGTAAGAATAGTGTTTGGTTTTGCTGTCATATAAGTGATCCAGTGTTTATGTGTTCTTGTTCTTGCTTGGTATATGTCACATAGGGCCTAAATATCTCAGTTAAATCATAAAATCCAGTGGTCATAAGATAAAAAGTCAAAATCACTTTGTAACTCATTTCCTTGTAAATCTGTCAAAGATTTTTGGTCCAAATTCATCAAATCATCTCAATAGTTGTTAGGTTTGCTAGATTTCATGCTCTTGTAGTCTAATTTAACATAATCAGTGAGTAAATCAAGATCAAAATTCATATTAGTCAACCTTGTGCACTTCTCTAAAAAAAGTCAAAAAGATAATCTGTCAAAATGGCAAGTTTTTATTGGTGATCCATAGGGTTCAAAATAATTTGGAAATCCAATCCATTGGTTGTTTTGTGCTAATTTGTTGGTGTTTTAGCTTTTTCAAAAAGAAAAACAGGTTTTCGAAATCATTTGCACATGAAAAATAGGTCTTAAAGTTGCTTGGGTGAGCTTTTACCTCCCCTGTGCACAGGTTTTGGTCCAACTTCATAAGCTCACACAGAGCTTATTAGTGGACCCCACTGCATGAATCTTGGCTTTTTGGAAAGCCCATAAGCTCATCTACAAGCCCCAATTCTTGTTTTGCATTTCCAAAAACATTTAATAGGTCTGCTAGTCTCATTTAGTTTGTTAAATTTTACCTGTGTTCAAGTAGTCAGTGTATACTGAGTGTAGACAGCCATCTTCATAAGCTCACACAGAGCTTATTAGTGGGCCCCACCTTGTGATTCTTGGCTTTTTGGAAAGCCAAGCAACCATAGTTTCTAGTTCTGGGCTTATTTTGGTCTCTCTAACTTATTTGATAAGCTGAATCAAGCAACAAAAAGTTTGCAGTTTGTTTGTTATTGTGGTAACTGAGATTGCTTATTTGTGCTTTTTGGCTTATTCAGTGTGCTTTTCTTGTACCTTTGGCTTATTTCATGTTCATATAAGTTGTTTGTAGCTTATTCAATCATCTGTGATCACTGTGTGGCTTATTTTTAGCTTTTGCATTGCTAGTTTGACCAAAGTCAAACTGCTTTTCATTTAGGGTGTGAATTGCTTATTTTTAAGTTGTGTAAAAAGTGATTTCACAAAAGTTGTTCATTTTTGTCTTATAAACATCTGTCAAAAAGAAAAATCCAAAAATAATCACTTTTTAAGAAAAGTGATAGTTTCTATTTAACATTTTTAATTTTTATTTTCTCTTTTTAAATTTTGTTAAGTAATATTCTGTTTTTATAATTTTCTAAATTACTTTGTAACTTAAAGTATTTGTATAAATTTTATTAGAATTTTTCTTTTTCATTTAGTATTAATTAGAATTAAAAACAGTTTAATTACTAATTAGTTAAAATTAGTAATTAAATAGTTTTAATAGATTTTGTTAAACAATAGCATCTTTTTATAATTTTCCTAAGTTCTACATAATAATTAGTACCTCTGGTAATTTTCTTATTATTTCTACTGTTCATTTGGTAATTCTTAGATTTATTTTTAATTAAAACAGTTTAATTAGAAAAACCAAAAAGAAAATAGTTTTAGTGTTTAAAATTAATCTCAGATCCACTTTTATAATTTTTCTAGTTTTGTAATCTTAATTAGAATCTGTAAAAATTATTTTTGTAATTCTCTCTTTTCATTTTCTAATTTTCTTCTTTTAAATAGTTTAATTAGACTTTAAATATTAATTAAGTTTTTAATTTATAAAAGATCCACAAAAAGACAAAAATAGTTAATTTTAATTTTTATAAATCTTTTAAGTCATTTTAGATTTTTAGAAATTAATTTTGCAAATTTTTAGTGTAATTTGTAATATTAATCCTTTTTAGATTTGTTATAAATTAGTTTTAATTAAGTTTTTAAATAGTTTTATTAATTAATTAATACTTAAATATTAAAATAGTCAAAAACATATTTTTCTTTTTAATTCAATTTTCTTTTTATTTAAGTTTGTAAAATTTTCATTTTACACCCTTGTAGTTTAGAATTTGTCACTTTTAGTCCTTGTACTTTCCTCAGTTACATTTTTGTTACATATTTGTTATATCTGATTGTTGTGCATTTTAATTTTGTTTCATTATCAATTCCAAGCAATCAGTAGTGTAAAAATCAATCCAAATCTTAATCTGGTTACTTTTCCTGATCACTCTCCCCTAAACGTTTTTCCAAATACAATTTCAATCTCATCGGGACATAACGACCCGGGGAAACACTAAACTCCTCAGGATTTCATTGTATTGTGCTCTAGACTTTCAGGGTTTATTTGTTACGGTTAGCCATTCACAAGTGGCTAGCTCGTGTGACAAACCTGTTGGTTCTGAGCCAATCATCTTAACAAACTTGACCTTTCAAAAATAGATTGTGTGAATGTAGTGTCAACAATTGAAAGACTCTTTGATAACAAAAGCAAGCTCCAAAAGCAAGAAATTATCACTCAAAGACATTCCTAATTACTCTCTTGTTCTCAATAGTTAAGTAGTTGATGACTTATCAAGAATGAGATTAGTAAATCCGTAGGTAAAACTAAACATAGAGAAATGTTCGGAAGACTACTTGTTTTCATAACAATTAGATTCGACATTATGTTTGGTGCTTATCTATGTACACGTTTTAGAAAAGAATCTAAAACATCCAATTTGGAAGAGAGTGTTTGGATGTGTCAAAAGAAACTACACAAAGAATTATGGTATCCCAAAAGAACGGGAATAGAAACCATAAGTGTACACCACGTCGAATTATGACGGTAATTAAGATAAGAGAAAGAGCACAAGTTGTACTTGCACTTTTATTCTTCATTATCAAATGATTCTCAAAGGAGCTTAAAGCTTTCAAAACGACATTGGACGAAGAAGCATGTCAACAAACTCCTTGAGGATCAAGCAAACTCATGTCAACGACGGAACCCCTCGTTTCAACAAAGGAAGCGTCAACGTCAGCGTCTATCCAATCCATTATGCTCTTTGAATGACATAATGAGATTCATAGTCATAGCATTGGTAAAAATGTTCATTGAGGAACATCTCAACCAATATCGTTCATTCCTATAACCACATTGGTAGACACCCATTCAAAACCTCTTGGATTAGGATCTTTCAACTTTCCTAGACCTAGTTTAGGACTCATGAAACCTTAAAACCGTAGGTTTGAACATTAGAGTTTGATCACTTTGATCACTACAAATCCCCTTTGTTTTTCCTACTAAGCCGGCGGAACCCTCAGCCCATACGGGCGGAACCAAATATTTGGTTCCGCCACTTCCGCCGAACCTGCAGTCTATTTTATCTTTTATTCAAAACCAAACACCCTCCAAACTCATTCATCAACTTTTCAAGCAGCCTCCACCTTGTCAAAAACACACAACCTCACGAATTTTAGGGCTTTCACTCTAATCTTTTCGAATCCAATCAAATTTGTAAGTTCTCTAATCATATTTGGATTTGTAATTCATATATAACATTTTCATTTGCATTCATTAACAAAAATCTTAGGGTTTCGGCATAAACTTTTTGACTCATGAAAAACTTGGTTGGAAACTAATCATGTCTTCCATTTGTTAGTAGTTATATCCTTTGTTCATAAAGTTAGCTTTGGTTATTATTTTGTATTAACAAATACACCAAGTGTTTTGTTTCTCAAAAAATAATTTTACCATCTAGAACATGATTCTTTACCACATTGTTAAAACAAATGAAAAACGTCATTAAAACATCACTTGCATATTGTCTCTTGAATGCTAAAGGGGATACATAGCTAATATGCATACTCGGGTACATTCAATCGAAGACACATTCAAGTAGGAGCGTGTCGGTTATCTTTTGTTTATACAACAAAATTTGCATGACAAAACCATTTGAGCATCTAAATGAGTCAAGATAACCGAGTCTCCATATTGTTTGCATGTAGGAACACATTAGAAAATCCACATGATTAAAAGTCGTTAACATAAAATTTCGTGTTTTCTAGGAATCATCATGCCTTCCGCAATATTCTCCGATCACAAGGATACTCTTAAGTACTTACCCAAACACCATAGAACCCAAGGTCTTACTCAAGATCAAGTCAAAACCTTTAAGAGTTTAGAAAAGCGCTATGTTCATGAAGGGAGAACCATTCACCCATCCTTCTTAGAAGGGACTTCCATTCGCCAAGATCTAGCAACCATCAACTTCGATTGTCTTCTAGACATTGATGAACAAATTTGTCCTAGGTTCATACTTGAGTTCTATGCCACCATTTGTCTCTCTTGTAACGAGTATGGTCAAATGCTCTTGCACTTCGCTATCAACCAACATCAAAACACCATTTCACTAGAACATTTGCTCAAATCCTAGGCATTCCAAATAGTGGAACTTATCTCTGTACGGATAAATGGCACCTCACAAGTCTTGACACTATAAATTGTGATCCCGCTTATGCCTCTCTTCCTATTAGTAAGGATATACTTCGTGAACATCTTTTCATAAGAACCTCAAACATTAGAAAGGATCGTTGGGGTAATGATGTTAATAAGGATCCGTATGGAATGGAACTAAGTGAGCTTAAACCTCAATTTAGGAAATGGGAAAAGATACTTTGAGCTAATGTCATAAGCTCTGTAGGAAATAGGGATCATGTTAACACATGTCTTTGTTACATGCTTTATAGCATCTCCACTAGACAACCCTTCAACTTATCCTATTACATGGCTAGAAAAATGGCCAACATACCGTTCAATAGCAAAAACGCTCTCCCTTATGGTATGCTTCTCACCCGTCTCTTTAGAGCCATTTCACCAATCCCACCTAATAACAAAGGAATCCGCCTTGATTACTCCCTTGTTCCTCACATCTTTGTGCCTCTTAGTGATAAGAGAGTCTCTAAGACTCAAGGAAGGCTTCTTCGATCTCCTTCTCCCTCATCTTCATCAATGAGTGATGATGATGAATTTCCAAACGATGAGGAACTTTCCAACTCTAGACTCACCACCTTTGGATTACCTTCAACATCTTCCCACAATATCAAATGAGTCTGAAGAATTCAAACAAACAAAAGGAATGTGGAAGTGCATGGCAAGGTACATGGGAAAGATGAAGAAGAAGTTGGATAGCTTGTGTGATAAAGCTTAAGGAGTGTTTGGCACTAGTTGTTTTTAGAACGTTGTAGACGTTAAACTATGTGTTTCTTGTTAAACTTTCATGATATTTGCTTGTATGCATTATTACTTTTGTTTGACAATGTTTATGTCTCATTACTTACGTTGAAGGATGATATGTGTTCTTGTTGAATTTTCATGTTTATGTTATTATTACTAAATATGGAAATATTCGCTAGCCCCCGGTCTAAGTCCAACAAGACGTGTGTCTTGACATCTAATTTTTGTATTTCCTAACCCGCTATACATTAAATTTTTAATTCCAAGAGTTTTCGAAAAATTTGAAAATCGTCTTGCGGGTCAAAAATGTGGACTGCCTCGTTTTAGAGGTCTAGCGGAACTGGCGGAACCCTCACAAAGGTTCCGCCAGTGCATTTTCTGGGTAAACCCATATTTTGCCCAACGGAACACAAGGAACCCTCAGGAGGGTTCCGCCTGTGTAACCCGAAGGTTCCGCCAGTCCACTGCAGAAAAATAGTCTTGTTTTTCAAAATTTCACAAATCATAAAACATCCAATGCTTATCTTTAGTGAGAAACTATCTTCCTAACACTTCATCAAACACATTAAAACCATTTTCACTCATTAGAACCATTTGGAAGCCACTTCCCGCCAAAATTCAAATTCAAAAACCAAATAACCCAAGGAACCCTCACAAAGGATCCTTCAAACCTTTGCAACACCTCAAACCAAAACATCTTCCATGAACTCATAGCATTGAGTGCTTATGATGATCTTTCACTCAACCCAACTCCATTGGATTAACTTCCAATGATTTGACAAGCCCTTGGTAATCTTCCAAATCATTACAAACCTCCATCTTTGTATGATTGAACATCAAATCCAAACACTCATCCCATGACATGTTTGTCCAATAAATGTGATCATCTTTGATCAAACCCAAGACTCACACCAAAACCATTTCTTCACCCAATCTCAAAACTCAAACTAACCAAAGAATTGAGATGACTAAGTCCAACACCTCATCCGAAACATCAAGAAAACACACTAGGATTAGTGTAAAANCATCCCATGACATGTTTGTCCAATAAATGTGATCATCTTTGATCAAACCCAAGACTCACACCAAAACCATTTCTTCACCCAATCTCAAAACTCAAACTAACCAAAGAATTGAGATGACTAAGTCCAACACCTCATCCGAAACATCAAGAAAACACACTAGGATTAGTGTAAAACCTTGTTGCTTAAACAAAACCACCAAATCCACCTCATCATCCTCAAGTGAGTCATCATTTGATATTTCCGCACCCATCCAAGATTATTTCAACATCACAACACCAACACCTTGCAACACCAACATAACTACCTTTCAAGATTTACTAAATCTTGCAACTCCACCATTTTCTCCTAAACATGGGAATGAAAACATACACACTTCACAACCAAGTGATTTAACATCACATTTTCAACAAACTCAACCTCCATCACCTAAATCACCGATGGAACTTTTTCAAACACCACCAACATCACCACTACCCTATTTGGAAACCTTAGAAAACCTTTCACCAAATTAGTCAAACCCTCCATCGTTGTCACTTTTTGACACACTTACCCAAGATGGAACACCTCATCTACCTAGATTTCAACCAAATAAGTCTTTGGAAGATGGACCTCATCACCCATCCTTGATCGAAGGTTTAGCTTATCGTTATGCTAGAACCTCAATTTTTCCACAAGATCAAGGTCATTCATACCCACAATCATTTGTATTTCATCCCGTTTACAAATTCATCCATGACCCTATTGATGAAGAACCAAGCCTTCGTCATTACACCCAACAACAACAACCACCACAAGAGTCTTTCCTAAACTTTGATTCAATAAGTATAGGAAACCAAAACACCTCTCAACCATCCACCCTTGCTCCATCGAGCACAAGTGTTCCACCACCAACAAATGAAATCCCATTTCTACCACCCCGACATGATTGCGGTCATTGTGAGAGAACCGCTCACATCACCGAAAGATGTCGAACGGAAATCCGGGGGTTAACCTACGAAATGAGGTTTATCTTAAACCACATTTTGGACCGTCTAGAAACCTTGTGTCAACCACCACAAGTCTAGAATCTCCATTCGTTGGACCACCAAACCCACAAACCAACAAACCAAGAGAGCTTCTCTTCACCCACCACCAAAATAAAACCCGCTACATCCTCAAACAAACGTTTTCCTCCTCCAAACAACCTTACCCTTGTTTTAGGAAAATGTTTCTCATTAAGGAAAGTGATGGTTTCCTTTTGAAAGATGTAGGATTTTATCTTCTTAGTTTCTTTTTCATGTGTCTTTTATTTTTAGAAATAGGATGATTAATCACATCATTTCTTGTCTTTGACCCTTGAAGTCAAAATTTTACGTGAAATGAATTTCATTCTACTATGAGATATGCTTTGTTTGGTGACCATTGAAGTATTGTGATTGCACTATACCTTGTTTTGGTTACATGTATATCTTGTATTTTCGACACTAACTTTCTTTTGTAGGAAAGTAACTCATGTCTCCCTTCCTTGATACTCCGAGTTAGGGGAGTAACATTCAAGGGGGAGTATGAGAGTTGCATCATTACGCTTCACAACATGTTCTATAATTGTCTTGTGCGGCAACTAACCTCTCTTTTGTAGGTTCATAATCCATGACTTCATCCTTGATACTCCGAGTTAGGAGAGTAATATTCAAGGGGGAGCATGTGAATTGCAACTAACCTTTTTCTTTGTAGGTTCAAAATCCATGTCTCCTATCTTGGCACTCCTATTAGGGGGAGTATTGTCCAAGGGGGAGCACGTGCATAAGTTCCGCTACGCTACTCTTCTTTTTGTTTCGACAAAAAGGAGGAGAAGTTTAACTTGTTTTCATTTGTAACTTTTTTCACTATGAAGGCAAGAGAAAATAATAATAATAAGAATAATAATAATAATAATAATAATAATAATAATAATAATAATAATAATAATAATAATAATAATAATAATAATAATAATAATAATAATAATAATAATAATAATAATAATAATAATAATAATAATAATAATAATAATAATAATAATAATAATAATAATAATAATAATAATAATAATAATGTGGTGCGTGATGTTCTTGTTGACATTTGTTCTCGGTCTGGAATTTCGGCTCGTAAGGAGGTCGATATTGGGCTTAGTGGGGAAAGGGACAAACCCTTACGTCCAGCTGATATGTTACTTTACTCGTGGGATGGTGGGCTTTGTTAATACAAATATCGCCTAAAAACGTTATTTATATTTTACGATCTTTGCTAAGTTTTGTTAATGAAAAAGTACAAACTTTAGCTTATAAGTAATTCATCACTTTAGTTTTAAGTCTTGTATAAACTAGACTTAACATTTCTTTTTAAACATAAACATAGTTTTTGTTTCTTTAAAAAGAAAGTGTCACATCACATTAATATAAAGTTTATGTGTTTGACTATCTTTGGTTCTTACACACTTTTGGAAGTATTCCACATTGAGTCAATGCATAAGTTGATGTGACCTTGTGTGTCATAACATAGTCTTTACTTCCATAAAAAGAAAGTGTCACATCTCATCAATGTGCACTTATAGTAAGTTTGTGTGTTTGACCATCTTTGGTACTTACACATCTTTGGAAGTATTCCTCATTGAGTCAATGCATGATATAGATTGATGTGGCCTTGTTTGTCTTGGAGGGATTTACTTTGTGTGCAAGTTTGGACATGTCAGTTCTGGCGGAACCCTTGGGGTACACGGGCGGAACCCTTCTAAGGGTACCGCCGTTTCCGCCAGAGCTGACACTTGCTTGTCTATAAATACCAAACAACTTGCAAGAAATCCCTCATCACTTTAGGCCATATTATTTAGATATCCTCTCATCTAACTCAGTAACATTTGACTTGTGTGATTCTCTTATGTAGCAAAGGAGTTCACAAGGTCATTCAAGAAGTTACAAGTTTCAACTCAAAAGTTGCAAGACTTGTTATCTTTGTTGTGTATAGACTTCGGTAGTTTATACGTTAGTTGTATTATGTGTAGAAGTGATCGGTTAGTATTTTAGGCCTCAAAATACATAGTGTGTAGGGAGTGGTTGTACCCGTGTAAAGAACTCGACATCTAGCTTAGTGTCGGTAAAATTGTGTAAGCGACGATGGGAGTGGTTGTACCCGTGTAAAGAACTCGACATCTAGCCTAGTGTCGGTAAAGGGAATTGGGTGATGATAGGTTGGTTCTACCTCGAACTAGAACTCGGTATCTAGCTTTGTACCGGAAAAAGTGTAAGCGACGATTGTAAAGGTTTCTCCACCGAGAAGGAGTTTGTTGACTAGTGAAAGAAACTCTCGAGTTGGATACTCGGGGCGTGGACGTAGGGCAAGGAAAATAGAGTTCCTTGTAGCCGAACCACGATAAATACTCGTGTCATGGTTTGATCGTTTCTTTACTTATTCTTACTTGCTACTTATCATATCGTTGATAACATCTTTGCATATATCTTTGGATGTTTGATAAGTATATCTTAGATTGAATCTTTGATTATACGAAAGTTTTTAAAAAGATAATTAACTTAAAAAGCGGTAAACTATTCAACCCCCCTTCTAGTTTTCCACAGGCTTGATGTGTGTGTTGATCTGACAGGGTCATCACCCTTGACGCAAACCGGTATGGTTGATTTTGTGCCGGGTCGTGCGGTTATTGAAGCTGCACAACGTAAGCGCGTCAAGTACGAGGCTAAATGCGCGAATATTGGGTATGGGTTTCTCCCCTTTTCATTCTCTTCTCTTGGAGAACTTGAGAAGGATGTTGTGACCCTATTAAAGCGTATCCGAAGATTCTCGGTTACTCAAGATATTGGAGCACGTGCTGCTGCTCATATTTTTAGTAGGATTAGCTTCGCTATAGCTAGAGGTGTGGGGGCCCAGTTAGTATCTCGGCTCCCCACTAATTTCTTTTAAATCCTATTAGTTTTTAATAATAATAATAATAATAATAATAATAATAATAATAATAATAATAATAATAATAATAATAATAATAATAATAATAATAATAATAATAATAATAAGTCAGTTGATAGTTGGAGAAAACTAATTCTTGAAAAAAATGACCAATGCGCGATGCGGTTGCGAGCGTATCACGGACGCGCAGTGCTAGGTTTAAATAAAAATATACGAAATATTTTACTTAAGTCTATAATAAAAGTAAATGCTTAAACATGAAATACCTTACCTACATATTACTAAAGGCTTAAAAATTGAATAAGTTACTTACATTTTCCTAACAAAAATTATCAAAAGTTAATTAGTTTACTAATAACAAAACTAACTAAGTAAGATATTGAGAGTTTAAGATACACAAAACAAAAAGTTATCAAAAGCGGTGATCTTTCTCTATATCTTTCTTCAAGTGGTTAGTAACTAATATTCATCAAGATCATCATCATCATCATCATCATCATCATCATCATCATCATCGGCGTCATTAAATACGAGTACATCATCATCATTAGGTGCTTCGATATCATCTTCCAAACCATCTTCATCCACATGCTCAAAGAATCTAGATCTTTTACTGGAGGTTTGACCTTTTCCTTTATCAACCCTCAATGATCCAACACCACTTTGTCTTGATGCTCGAGTAGAATAACTAGGCTCATTTGCACCAGAAGCTCATCACCATCATCACCATCATCTTTCATTCTTCCCATTAACCCATTCGTTGCTATTATCAATTTCATTCAAAAGGATGGGATCGGCATTCCGCTATCTTCTATATCAACGCTCCAATGCACAATTGAATTTCACATAAACCATGTCATTCTATCGAGCTTGGGCTAATATGTTTCTTTTTTTGGTGTGTAGCTGAAAATATATATTTTATGTTATTTAATACTTCAATAGCTTAGTGTAAAAGTTGTCCCAATTTCTCAAACTACACTATGTAATTGTGAATTTGTAACTTACATGTTAAAAGACTGCCCAGTTCCTTTCACAGCTTGTAGCACTACAAGTAAGGTTTAAAACTCTTAGAGCTAACTTTTGCAAGTTTCTGGCAGAAGCTCCAAACGACTTCCACCAATCAGCTATATGGAAAAAAAATTAAAAGAACTAAATTAGTGTACTGCCTAGTAGCAAATGGTTTACTAAAGTAGGTAGTCTATAACTTGTTTCACTCACCTGGTGCCATTATTGTTCTTTGCCTTATAGCAGATGGTTTACCAAAGAGTCCACCCGCACTTTCATAGATAGGCAACTCCTTTAATACTTTATCTTCAATATCAGTATTTGGAGACAATTTTTGGATACCAGACAGTAAACAGTCCCTGATTTCTGCCCCTTCCAATTCAGAGTTTGGAGCAAATAATGGATTATCATAAAAACTATACGGGTTTAAGAAATATCCAGCGGCATGTAAAGGTCGATGGAGTTGGCATTCCACCTATGATCTATAATCTCAATAGTTTTCTTATAAAGGTCCATCCTATTCGGTAAGCTATTGCGAATAGCATCCTTGGCCTTGTCTATGGCTTTATAAATGTAACACATAGCTAGCTTTCTTTCTCCATCAACCATTCTAAGTACATTAACCAGGGGACCCGTCGACTTAAGAGTATAAACAATGTTCTTCCAAAATGACTCTCTTAAAAAGTAAGCTTGCATTTTTTTTCCCTTTGCATCCTTTGACCACTTGCTTTCCGACCAGTCTTGTGAAGTAATCATCTTCCTCAAGTTATCCTTTTGCTTATGGATTTGAAGAAGAGTGATAAAGGAAGTAGCAAATCTTGTGATTGCGGGTCTATGCAAATTCCTTTGGTTTGTAAACTTTCTTATCGAGTTAACTAAACCAATAAAGTTGTATATATAGCCATTCGCGAACATAGCCATCTTTAAACACTCTTTCACCCTTGGAATTTGTTTGCCAATATCTTCTAACATAAGATTTAGGCAATGTGCCGCACACGGAGTCCAATAGAGATGCTTTCTAGTTGCTTCTAGCATCGTCCCTATAAAGTTGATATAATCAGATTCTTAGATAAGATTTTAAGACCATAATGTAAACTTTAAAAACTAAGATGCTTAAAAAACTAAAATGCAGAAGGTTTTTGTTTTTTGTGCTTAGTGTCTTACATGCTTTATCATACACGGATGCATTATCTGTAATTATTCGAACTACATTTTCCTCTCCAACTTCCTCTACCATTTTATCAAGAATCTCATACAACAAAGTTGAATTTTTGGAGACATTAAAACCCATTGATTTCACAAACATCGAACCTTTTGGAGAGTTCACCATAAAGTTAAGAATGTCCTTTGAAACAACTGAATCGCATCATCCATCTGATAAAATAGAACAACCTTTATGCACCCATTCTTTCTTGTGTTCTAGCATTTGCTTTTCAACAAAACTTACTTCCTTATTGAGCAAGGGAACTCTCAACTCATACATGTTTGGTGGCTTTAATCCCTGGCCAAATTGTCCTACAACTTTAATCATTATCTTTAAACTATCATAATTAGCGGTATTAAAAGGAATACCCACATCATAAAACCACCTCACAATCTCTTCACAAGCTTTCTCCCTCAGCTCTTTTCGGCATAATTCATTTATGGTTTGTTGTTTCTTTCCTTTCCTACGTCTTCAGGATTTGGAGCGAAAAACACGTCTATAGGACCTTTCTGTTCACTTTCTTTCATGGAGGAAACTTACTGCCTTTTGATACTCGAACATAATCTACTTCTACTTCATCATCATCGTCATCATATTTTCTCGCGTTCATATCCATTTCTGCCTGGGCCATAATATTTTATGACTGATATGACCTCAGTTCTTCTCGAAGATGTTCAGGACAATCAGTGCACATTGAAACACAACTATAACCTCTAGTTAAATGTTGTTTTAAATGACTCAATCTTCCTTTAATTAGTCGCGGACAATAGCGACATTCAAAATTATTTCTATTTTTCGGATCTTGTGTTCCATGTTCTCTACCCGGATCAATAAGCTCAGACGGCGCGGTTAAACTCGAAGGTAAAGATGAATCCATTCTGAAATATATAAAGTGGCCAATGAAACACAATAACATACATTTACTCGACTAGTGGCATTTTGACAAATTATCAGACTTTAACTTTAAAATTATAGTATAAACCAAAAGTCAAAATTTCAACGTACTTCACTAGACTTTACCACTACCAGATTACTAGACTTTAAAACTCTAGTATAAACCAAAATTTTACCAGATTACCAGACTTTAATTTTAACAGTTTGACCATAACCAAAAGTCAAAATTAAAACTATAAAACTCTAGTGTAAACCAATTAATATGTTTTTAAGCTAAATACTTACATGATGGAAGATGAATTGAAGATTCTTTTTTCATGTGGATAAAGTGAGAGAGATTAATTGGTAAAAGTGAGATAGTAATGCTCGTTGTATGGTTTTTTTAGGTTATATGATCGTTGAATCAATAATTGAGGTAAAAATGGGTTAATTAAAATGCTTGATGGGCTTTTAAAAAAAAGGCCCAAGTCTATTTGCTGAAATATATAAATGAAAGGCCCAAATCCTAATTGCGTTATATTGCGTTCGTTGCGTCTGTCGCGAGCATCACAATGCAACGCCCTGATGCGTTCGCAATGGTCGCATCCTGGACAACCTCGCATCAAGTTTTCCGTTGCATTTTCCCATCGCACCACTCTAACGTGATGCCAGCGCAACGATGTGTGCAATTTTAAACCAAGTCTGCTGCAAGAATGGGACAAGTGAAGCTGCTGCTGGTGCAAGTCAATAGAGTGAAGCTGTTGCTGGTGCAAGTCAACAAAGTGCAGGAGCAAACCAGGCTAGTCAAGTAGAAAGCCAAACTACACAATTAACAATTCAAGCTAGCCAAGGGCAAAGTCAAGGACCTAGGTAAGCTTTTCAAGCACCAAGACAAGCTAAAAGTGCAACTCCAAATTCAACTCCAAGTGCAGCTCCAAGTTCAACTTGTGTAACTTCAAGTTCAACTCCAAGTGCAACTCCAAATGTAGTTTCAAAACCACCAAGATTTTCTAAGAAGTATGCCAACAGACTAAGTCCATTGAAACCCTTTTAATTCAGGTTTTATGTAGTACCTAAAACAATATAAATTACGTTTCCTTTCATCTATTTGGGTAAAAGTACCTTAAACACTAGTAGTTTCATAACATCATTATCATGCATAATTTTGTTGTAACAACTTTGGTGATGTTTAATGTATGGTAAATGTGGTTTAAGAATTATGTTGTTGTGTGTTTTTTTTACCATGTTTTGTTTGTTGACTTTGTGTCGTAGTATTGGTAACTTGTTTGTTGAGTTTGACCATCAAAAGTAAACTGATGTATTTGGTCATTTTGATAGTTTAGACCATCATAAGTCAACTGGTTTATTGGTCTAGATGTGTTGTTTTCATGTTGCTTTGTTTGCTAAAGTTGTATCATAATATTGGTCATAGCTTTGGTAATTTATTTTGGGTCATTTTGTTGAGTTTGACCATCAAAAGTCAACTGATGAATTTGGTTATTTTAATAGTTTAGACCATTATAAGTCAGCTGGTTTATTGGTCCAGATCTATTGTATTCATGTTACTTTGTTTGCTAAGGTTGTAACATAATCTTGATCTTAGCTTTGACATTTGTTTGGGTCATTTAGCTGAGTTTGACCGTCAAAAGTCAAACATTTTTACAAATTATCATGACTTTCAACAACTAATATCAAGAAATATGCATCAATATTGTCCATAAAAAGACCAGTTTCCATTACTTATATACCAAAACCAATTGGTCATTACATCATATAAGATCAAAGACAAAAAAAAAAAAACCCAACTACCTAGCAATGGGTTCTTACACCATTCTAGTACAAAAGTACTTCAACATCTAAAAGACAACCAACTAACTATCAACAACCATCCAACTGAGATAAAAGTACACAAACATCAAAACCCAACCAACTACATATCAAGAACATCAACCTTCTGTTTGCTTGCATAAGCTTTATAACAGACTGTCCCAACCTGTTTCTCGCCCTTAATAAACTTGCGATTATCACCATGGATCTAGCACACATCGGGGGATCGAACGAAAGAAAAAATCGAAAACTTGAACCACCTTGCAACCAATTATTAAATAATTATCAAATATCAATTACGGGTCATTTAGTACAAAAAAATTGAAACTATGTTACAAAACCTTACAGGTTGGGGACAAGTGTAGAACGTACGACTTTGATTAGCGTTTGTCCATGAGAATTGTTGCCTCATTCCCACAATCGCAAAATACCATCTTGTTTTAGTTGTGGTGGTTTGTAGAAAGAAAAGGTATTTAGGGTTCTTCAATTCTTTTTGGCACACACAAAGCTGGTGTTTTAGTTGTGGGGGTATATGTGAATGAACTGGTGTAACGTTTAGAGGGAAAAGGTTTTTTGGTGCAAAAGGTGAACATATTAATAACAATGACTTATACAATCAATGAAAGAATTATAAACAAGCCTATAACTCTTGAGAATACTAACACATTCTATACATCAGAACTCACTAATACATCACAGACATCCAATGCTCATAACAAGAAACAAACATTCTTCAAACATTCTTTAATTCCAATACAAGTCTGCTGGCAAATCATCTCTTTACAGCATCAAGTTCACCATTTATGCACCAATAACCATCTAGCTACATTTCCACCTGATCTACTTATCATGATCATTCAACCTGCCACCACAATAACCATGATAAGCTAGATTAGTGGCTTCACTAGGAACCCATAACCTCTCCACTACAAGGGCTATACCAATTGTGCTACATTTCCATCTACAATAATGGCTTCACACAGTTGGGAACACACACCTTGCAGTGAGTACCAAGCATTACCCCCTTAGCAGCGCATATCTAGGACCATGTAGGTTCATCTTTCACTCCTCACAATTCCTAGAAACATGCACCACCACACCTATTCGCTTTACCCTACACAGATGGAACTCACTTTATGGTTTTCAAATAGTACATAGAGTGCCATTTGACCCAAAACCCTATTTTATTACCTAACAAAGGCCTATAAAAGAGAGAATAAGCCAATAGACAACTGTGAACTACTTAAACCCCAAGATACAGAGCCATCATCTTAAGTGAACACAATTCATTCAAATTCCATATATTCAGAATCTTATAGGGAAAAGGTTGGTGTGGGGTTGGGCGGAAATGGCCTAACCAAAGCTAGGTAGGGTGGAGATGAACCAGGGTTAAAGATAGTATAGGTTGGGGTTGAAAACACAAAACTGCCCTCAAGTTAACGGTCCAAACTAACGCTTGTCCGATCAAAGGACGAGTCAACTTAAAATAGACAACCACAGGAACGATTGGTGTAATTAATGAGAGTTAAGGACGAAACCTGTAACTACTGCCTAACCAGAAGGACGATTTATGTAATGAACTCAAATAAAAATAAAGGTAAATTTGGGTTGTCTAAGGAGTATAAACCCTAGTTCCTTTTCCCGAAAGACCTCATCTCTTTGTTCCGGCTCAGAAAAACTCCTTGTCCAAAAAATAAAAATGGCAGACGATGACTACGATATGGACGCCGGAGGGTATTAAATTATTCACTTCTCTTTTTATATTTATATATCTTCCTTTTAGTTTCCTTAACAAAATCTCTTTATTTTTTGTTTTTACAGTTACGACGATGAGCCAGTTGAACCCGAACTAGATGTAAGTAATATATATATATATATATATATATATATATATATATATATATATATATATATATATATATATATATATATATATATATATATATATAATGAATTTTTTTGAATATTGTAATTGATTGAAATAAAAAAATATATTATAGGAAGGGGCTGAGGAAGAAATTGATGGAGATGCTAAGGATGAAGATGTGCCAGATCCACTTATGGGTGATGGTGAAGATAATAAGGAAGAACAGGAGCCTGTCGATAAACCTCGTAAAACTATTAAATATATGACTAAATATGAACGTGCTAGGATCTTGGGTACTCGTGCTCTCCAAATTAGGTTTGTTTTTGCTTTTGCTTTTCTTCTCGTAGCTTATTTCTCCGGCTTATTGAGATTTTGAAAAGTAGATAAGCTCATCTTTTCGGGCTTATTTCCGTACATGAAGTCTAGTTGATAAGCTCGCAAGCTAGAGATAATGAGCTTTATCGTGTTTTTAAAATCTCAATAAGCCACTAAGCCCAGTAAATAAGCTCTATTTTGACAACTTTCTGCAAATGTTTTGCCACTTTCTGCAAATGTTTTGCCAATTACTGTTATCTGATTATTAGTATATTAGTGTTTGCAAATTGCAATGCACAAACATTAGGTGATATTTTCATAAAGCAATTGTTAACGCTCTCTTAATTGCTGAAAATAGCAATGTTAGCAGCTTACCACAAAAAGTATTGGAGTATATGTTCAGCAAAAATGTTTTTTTGTTAGTACCGGGAAAGTATGCTCATAGCTGATTTGGTTCCAGGAACTTTTTGTATCAAAAACTTCCATTTTTTTAGTAGCGACTTTAAAAACATCTTAAACATGGATGATCGAATTAACCACGAGAAATATTTGGACTTAACTTCATTATGAAAGTATATAGGGGGTTTATTGACGATAACACAATCATTAACTGTCGTATACTTTTTGATACTAATCATGGTGACATAAACAGTGAAAGTAAATTGATATGATTGATAAGGAAAAAGTAATGATTTTTAAGCACGTTAATATAATTGATATATGATGAAAGTTTGTTGCTAATTTTAGAACAAAACCATGTTGTGTTCTCTTCGCATAGTTTTGATGTTGTGGAGTTGATTATTTCTAATACAAGGTAATTTCTTGCTTGTTTATTTATCTTCAGCATGAATGCGCCGGTGATGGTTGAATTGGAGGGTGAAACTGATCCCCTTGAGGTAATCATTCTTATGCTCATTGTATAGCCTTGTTTTTAGGTTTGTTTGGACTTGTCACCTAAAAGTGTTCATCAAATGGCTGCTATTAGTTTCCGGTGTATAGCCATCATACTTCTACATATGCTTAATTAGTAGCTGCATCAAACCAATCAACAAATATGATCTTTTGCTTTCATGTAATGCAAATAAATTTATCTAGTACCATTGAAAGTTGAAACTAGTTCTTAGAACTTCAAGCAACAAACACATGTCCCAATACCATCTTCCCTCATCATTATATAGTACAATAATTATTCAATATTTATATAACATAAATTCTAGTATGCGCACCCAAATGCCTCATGACTTTTACAATATATTATCATTGAGTATTTGCATATTGGTTAAAGGCTTATTAACATCACATGACAAGTTTGTTGATTAAGTACCTCATGTAGAGTTGTTGTTTTTCATTTCTTTGCTGAATTCTTATATCATCTTATATTTTGTGTTTACGACCATCACATACGAGATTAACATGATAGAGATGGTTTGACTGTGCTAGTTGATCTTAAGATCATTTTAGTTAAATGATTGGGAATACCTCTTAAATTGAGTTTAATGGTTTGAAAGTAGCAACTTTTTTTGCGTGTGCTACTTCTTGCATTTTTTTTTTACTTTTGAAAAGTAATAGCTCATACACATCATGCCATCAGCTAGTAGCTTATCCCCCAACAAAATTCTAGTTGGTTCATTATCGTAGAGGTGCTGAGTAGAACTCTCCGCTTAAGTAACATACGACTTTTCTTGGTTACGCCCTGATGTATTTTCATTGTCTGTTGTCAATAAATAATATTTTAAGAAATACTTAAGTAAGGGGTAACATCATGGAACTTAGATTGGTGAGCTAGTCTCTAGTGATGTAGCATTCAACTATAGGTATAAAGTAAAACCTCAAGATAGATTTATCATGTATACAAAAGTGGGAAGAAGACCATACCTGTGTACTTTCTTTAGTAATAACGTGTATTAAATGGAAGCCCATATGACCAGTGGTAGGATGTAGTCAACCTTTTATATAGGGAGGTGATTTGCACACTCTCATATTTGATTGGGACACTTCAAAACATGCATTAAACAATTGTACTGCAAATAAAAGATGCTTAAACTGTTTGTACATTGCTTGTCCCAATCAAATATGAGAGTGTGCCAATCACTTCCCTTTTATATATGGCTATTCATTAAGAGTTAAGATGCTAGCAGTATTTCCTTCCTATAGTATATTTAGGGGGTGGTTGATTGATTTCGTTGATTATCATGACTTCATGGCAGAATAATCAAGTTTGAGTCTTAGATTAAAAGGAATTACAGAGGTAAGATTTTGCTATATGAAACCTATTATTGACACAAATAGTAGTCTACATGTCTGTCGCAGTAGCTTCAATCCTTCAAGTTTCTGATTCTTATTTTCGAACCACAATGGCGCTATTATAACCACCGATCCAAACACCCTGGAGTGCTTCTGTCTTTGCAAATATCACTCACACCGAAATAGTTCCAACTCCATTACTGTTTAAGTTAATTTGGGAAGTAGAGTGTTAGTTTAAACTGCTGTCATGTAATTGTATGTGTCTTAGGATCCTCTGTATCGAAATTGTCTAGTACTGGTAAGAACAGCCTGGGCCAACCTGCAAACAGTTTTGTTTTCTACTTAACTGAACCTGTAAATAGTTTTGTTTTATTTATGAGGTTTTATACATTTCAAGTACACTTTGGGTGACTTTTCTTTGTCTACCCATCTCATCTTTTAGAGAAAATATAACCTGCATTGACCCTTAACCAAGTACAAGTAGTGAGTGCTGAGGTGGATATGTGGCCACACAATGAGAGATATGTTCAAAAAGTATGCATATACACAGGAAGTGATTATAGTGGTTTAAACAGCACAATATCAGTTGGTTTGGCATTTAATATAGGCATTGAAAGTATAGGTAGTAAAAAGGGGTGTTGGATAACAGTCTAAAACAGTTTTGGACTGACTCATCAAGACAAAGCTTGATTTCAAGTTTGAAAGGCTGTAGTCAATGAATTTGATTTCAAGTTTGAAAGGCTGTAGTGAACAATTAATATGTGAATATGATTACGACAAAAGTAGTAAATGAATGGTCAATTTATGATTTATGAATAAAGCAATTTGAAAGGGTGTAGATTTTTGAGTATATGCAAACGATTTCTTGTAAAACTGTCTTAGCTTAATCTTCTTTGTTTTCACCATTACTAAATCATCTTGTGTCTTTTCATTTATCAGATTGCTATGAAGGAACTTAGGCAGCGGAAGATACCCTTCACTATTCGTCGATACCTGCCAGATGGAAGGTAAAAATTTATCTCTTACTCGCATATTTCCTTCGCTTGTGATGCTCCTTTTTGAGTGAGTGTTTTGGAAGTAAAAAGAAATTGTTGTTTAAGGGTGTTTTTAGAGGGGATAAATGTACGGAAGGAAAATTGTTGGTGACTTCATAATGTTTCTTCTATGACAAATATTTAGAGAAAGGAAGGGGGTGTATAATATTGTGTTCATGGATTACAGCTGACCTAAACCTCTTTTACATAAGGGTATTATTGTAATATTTACAATAGTAAAACATTGTAAAATATGACACCATCTTTTTCTTGAATTCTTTCTTAAGCTTTTGCTTGGCTAACATAACTATAAGAGATTATTAAAAAATAATCTTTGATATTTTTTGAAAATCAAATGCTACTTCTTGTAGCTTATAAAAATAATATCTTTTTATAATCTCCCTCTTCATCTCTTCATCTCAATCCCGGTAACTTTTGCCAAACATACCCCTAATTCAAGGACATGCTAAATATACAGTAATATAAGCTTTTATCTTTTCCCTTCTTTTATTTCCAACCCCGTTAATGATTCATGGTATTGTCTTCACAATCTGAATGTTGTATCAGCTATGAAGATTGGGGAGTTGATGAACTAATCGTGGAGGATTCTTGGAAGAGACAGGTTGGAGGAGAGTAATTTATCAGGGCTCTTTAAGCTGCTTGAAATACTTCTTGAATGTCATGTTTATAGTCTGCACCAATGTATTTGAATACTATGTTCAAGTCATTACCATTCTGGTGGATTTGAATATTATGTAACTTGTTGACGAAAATTTGAAACTATTGTGGTTTGCATTTTTATGAGGATGGTTTTGATGACTGATTTTTCTTTATTTTAGTTAGAGTTAACTATTTAAATGACTCATGTGGTTTGTCGGGTATAACAAATTTAGCCTTTTTCCCCCCAAAACCCACACCCTTTACACTACCCAACACAAGTTTTTCTTTGATCTCTCACTCACTCTCTTCTCTCTCCAACACCATGAGTCCATAACCAAATCACTACCACCATCATTCATTTAACTGTTAAGATCTCGATCTAGCTCTTAAGATCTTTTGATTTTACGATCACATTAACCAAAAATGAGTCGATCCTTCGCATGATCTTAAAAGGCATTAGATCTTAAGTAAGAAAACTTTTTAAAACAAAGCAATAAAAAAATAGACATTGTTTCACCTAATCACTCACATAACACCAGAGTAGGAATTTCCATGGGTGCTTAAACGCACTGTGACCTCAGCAACTTGTTCTCTACATTCAAATTTCTTATCGTGTTCAATGTAACTACCAAAATGAGGTATAACCCATTCAACTCAGCGATGTATAGCACCCTGCTGCGAATAATTTATATTTTATTTCCATATTTCTAATGGTATGAATAAAAGAAAACTGAGGTATTTTTGTGTGCAATGCAGAAATTTTCTACTTAAACTCAAGATTACCCTAATATTCTTGCTAAATTTTGTTCTTCATCGTTTTTCCTTACCCATCGGACATGCGGTTGGTGTTGTATATCCCGCCATCTTTATGGACCTGTAAGCAATATACATTTTGTAAATGTCATTTCGATAAGGCATGACGAAAGCAATACTAAAGAAAATAGTTCAACGTAAACAAAGAGTCCTATTGAATGGACGTTTCAATTTTTGGTAAGTCCAGCTAAAGTCCAAATACAAAATTCATAATTTAAGACTACAATACACAAAATTCCAACATATGCAGAGCATAAAAGACAGAAATCACGATTCCGACAATTTGCTTAAAATATTATAGAAAAAAAAGAAAAAAAAAAAGAAAAGAAAAACGTAATAATAAAACAACAAAAAAGGTCAACATTTAGGCCGAAAGTTAAGTTGGAGTCATACATGAAAAAGGTTAGGCCAGGGAGTGTGCCAAACCACAGTGTCAGCTGTTGAGACATTACGTGGGTTGGTTGCAGGCCCATATCTCCTCTCAGATCAATAGTCATGGTCACTTCAAGTGTGTTTGTTTGCTACACTTGATCCCACTACTCCAAATATGAAGGGAACAATTGTGTTGTTTGTACCTAATCAATGTGCCATAATTCTCATATATACAGCAGTCTTACACTACACAAGTAGCATCCGCTGGAAAATGAGGATATATCAGTGAGCATGTTCAAGAGGTTCCATGTTTGGTAGTGTGTGTGCATTTAATTTCGTCTCTCTTGATAACCAAAATACGGAGTAGCATCCTTTCTTCTCACCAATAATTTCCACAAGAACATTTCCCATCTTTAAAATGATGAAACCTCTTCCCATCTCTTACAACAATTTCACGCCCCACAACTTCTGACATAAACTTAAATGCATTATGGCAATCCCCACAAATCCTAATGTTCTTGAAAACCCTAATCATGGCTCCAGGAGGC
Organism: Artemisia annua; assembly: GCA_014162995.1. Taxonomy (NCBI): domain Eukaryota; kingdom Viridiplantae; phylum Streptophyta; class Magnoliopsida; order Asterales; family Asteraceae; genus Artemisia; species Artemisia annua. The sequence continues at coordinate 173,800 of LBNU01008937.1, forward strand.
AGCTTTAAAAGCCCAAAAGCAACCGCAAGCCTTTCACTGTGAGTAGACAACGCATATTCCTTTTGCTCATTCTCCATATCATGTAACACAAATTTTGTATCTGGAACATACCCTAATTTCCTCATCTTGAAAATCAGCTCCTCAAGATAGTTATAAACTTGTTGAACTTCAGGGTGTTTAGTGTCATCTACTAAAAATACATGGACCATATTGTCAACTTCAATCCAACTACAAGCAGGTTCTTTCTTCACTCCTCGAACACGCATCATATTTCTAACCCTGGAAACTTCGTTCCATTTGCCTAAATTGGCATACATGTTTGATAGAAGTATGTAGGTCCCGTCATGATTTGGGATTAACTCAAACAGTTTCTCTGCAGCTATGATCCCTAAGTCTATATTACCATGGATTCTGCACCCACCGAGCAGTGCTTCCCATATAGGCACTCCTGGATTAAAAGGCAGTTTTTGGATCGTTTCTGTTGCTTCTGAGAACTTTCCAGCTCTACAAAGTAAGTCGATTAAACGACCATAATGATCTTCACCTGGTGTTATGCCATATAATTCATACATCGAGTTGAAATAGCGTTGACCTTGGTCAACTAGACCCGCGTGGCTACAAGAGGAAAGAATTGTAAGGAATGTAATACGGTCAGGAACTATATCTTCTTTCAACATTTGTTCAAAAAGTTCAACAGCTTCACCCCCATGTCCGTGTTGACCTAACGCCGCAATCATAGCGTTCCAAGATACAGAATCTAAACAAGGCATTGTAAAGAAGACAGATTGTGAATCTTTAAGAACCCCACATCTAGCATACATTGTGATCAATGAATTGGATGCAGAGAGGCTCGACTCAAACCCCGATTGGATTAGTAGAGCATGGAGTTGGCGCCCGTGGTCTAATGATGCTAGCACTGCACACGAAATTATGGCACCAGCAAATGAATAATCACATGGTTGACATTCATATGATCTCATCTGGTTGAAAGTTTTCAAACCCTCTTCGCCTGATCCGTTTTGTGCAAATCCAGATATCATAACACTCCATGTTAATTCGTTCTTTTCTGGGATTTGAGTAAAAAAGGATCTAGCTTCCTCGATTCTTCCTACGTCAACATAAGCAGATAAAATGGTGTTCCATGAAACAGAGTCCCTTATAGGCATCCTATCAAAAATTTTCCTTGCATCATCAATTTTGCCACATCTCCAGTACAATGCAATCAATGCATTGTTAACACTAAACAAAAAGTCCCGAGATGGGTTTTTTACAGTTCTAATAATGTAAGCATGCACTTGTTTTCCATGTAAAAACAACTTGGCGGTTGCACAAGCACCAAGGATAGCTGTATAAGTAAATTCATCAAACTTGATTCCCAACAAATGCATCTTTCTCGACATTTCTAATGCCTTAGAAGCTGCCCCTTTATGCGTGTATCCAGAAATCATTGCATTCCAAGCAACCACTAGCTTTTCACTCATACCATCGAAAACTTCACTAGCCCCATCCAAATCATCATTTCTAACATACCCAGTAATAATCGTAGTCCACGTCAACTCATCTTTAACCGGCACTTCATCAAATAATTTCCTGGCAGCAGCCATCAACAAAGAAGGCGTTACAAAAGGCGAAGAAGCACACCTAACATAAACCGAAATAAGCGCATTAACCACAGACGTAACAAACCCTGTCCCCGACTTCACAATCTCACAATGCAACTGCTGACAATGCACTTCATACTCAGTCACAAGCGACAACCCCGCCAACATACTCGTATAAGTATAATTATCCGGCCAAAAACAATACCTCTTCATCTCACGAAACAACTCAATCACACCATGCCCGTCATTATTATGAGCACAACCCGTTATCATCGCATTATAAAAAACCGTATCCCGTATATCCAAACGCGTCCCGTTAAAAACTTCCCTAGCCATCTTCAAATCACCAGAAGCGGAATACGCAGTAATAAACGTGGTCCTAGCAACAACATCCGGGTGAGGAATTTTATCAAACAGGTGGCGTGCATAGACAATGTTGGACGATTTACAGTACAAGTCCATCAAACGATTCAAAATGTGGGACCTAGGCTCGAAACCTGAGGTAATCATGTGGCCATGGATCATGCCCACATTGGATTGCGAGGTTTCGAGACGGGTTTTGGAACATAGTAGGAGCTGTGCAGCGTAGAAGTTGGCTAGGGCTCTGACGATATCTGGTTTTTGGCCCTGTTAAAGTAAAATGTTATGAAAATATAATCAAGGGTTTATAATGATTAGTAATGATGATGACAAGAGTTTTTTTTTAGTACCTGTGATGGAGTGAAAGGATGGGTTGTTCTTATTAGTGCATTCATTTGTTTGTTTAATTTTATGAGTTGTTACATTACGGGTATGTTTGGCGACAAGTAGCAGTAAGCAGTAGCAGTAGCAGTAAGCAGTAAGCAGTAAGCAGTAGCAGTAGCTCTTGGAGCGGTAAGTGGAACGCTTCTTCATGAAGCATTACAATTTGGAGCGGTTGGGTGTGTTTTAAACGCTCTTGGAGGAGTTTCCAAACAAGCTTTTCATTTAAATGCTTGCCGCTTACCGCTTGTCGCTCCTAAACGCTTCCTTAACGCTTGTTGCCAAACATGACCTACATGTCATGCTGCTCGCTGCTGGATTTACTCAGCGTTTTGCTAAAGTTCAATATTTATCACTTTTATAATTACTCTCAATATTGGAAGGGTGTGTTTGGTTGATGGGGTTGGGGATGGAAGTTGGGGATGATGGTAAGTATTACTGTAGATGTTTGGTTTAGGGCCCCTTCGGTTAGTGCTTTTAAAGAAAAAATATGACTTTTACCATGAATACTAATGTTTGGTTTCTTTTTGAAAAGAAAATATAAGGACTTATAGCAAAAAATATAGGGATCTTCAAATCCCGACTTGATGACCATCTTTTCATTTGATCCTACTAAATTGTGGGCCCTCTATTATTTTCATCCACTTGTTTTTTTAATTTTAACCCTTTAAATGTTTTTTAATTTCAAAAATAGCTTATTTTAACTTTTAAAATACATAGTTTTCTCTATCCTCATTTAATTTAAACCCCAAATCCAAATCCAAATTTTTAACTTTATATCCAAATCCTAATCCTAATCATAAACCCACCTACAAACCAAACGGGCCCTTAAATTAGTTGGTCTTAAAGATTGAAGTCATAGAAAATAATTGGGCATGTACTACGTCCAGGATTTGCAAAATATTGTCGGGATACGATATACAAACACTCCCTTTTTTACAAATAACACACCTCTAAGTACGAATTGGTTTGGTCTTTTAGTAGTTTTGTCATTTTGTTCATTTTTTTTCTTTTTGATTTTTTTATTTAATTATTTATTATTATTATTATTATTATTATTATTATTATTATTATTATTATTATTATTATTATTATTATTATTATTATTATTATTATTATTATTATTATTATGTGTATTTTGTGTTGACATTTTTTTTACAACTAACATATTCTAATTTACTTTACGACATAAGAATGTTTCTATTAATAAAACGGTATCATGTAACAAGTGCAATAACTTTATAAAATAAGGATTCACGATTACATTAACGAAAATGATAAATTCGTCATTGATTTTGATTATATTCAACATATCTGCGTTGTCTACTTAAATATATATTTTTCCATGCAGCTGCAATCTCGCTTCTATACCTGCTCCATTGTGGATGATTTTTCGGAATTGGACAACTTTCATCTAGCTTCAAATTAATTTAATGTTCGCCCACATAAAGCGAAAAGTGAAACATGCCTGGATGCTTTGTCAGCCACTCGAGTAGATAGGTATCAACGTCTGAAAAAACACTGAATTAATAAAATAAATAGATTAATAAAAAAGAGAAAGAATAATGTGAAAATTAAACAAGTACATTTATGTTCAACCAATAACTCCCTTAGTTATCTATAATATTTCATGAATATTTCGTTTGTTGGAGCTAAGTTTTAAATTTTCAAAACTTGATACACGCCTTTTACCCAAAGTTAACTCCGCAAAATTTTTAAACTTGGTGAATTTGCTACGTTTTAATTTGTTTGTAAGATGTTATTTGATTGTGATAGCTTTGAGTTGTGAATTGTACTCATATATATACAAAATTATCTCAAATGGGTTAGATATACGTCAAATCAGATAATTAATGTGTTTATCACTTGTCACATCAAATATTTATTGCAAAAAATTTGACAACACATCATATGTAGCAAAAGAAACTTAAATGTTTACAACTGAATTGTTAACAGTTGAAACATAGATGTAGCAAAAGTTGAAACTTAAATGAATATGATATAGATGTAGCAAAAGTTGAAACAGTTGAAACTTAGATGAAACATAGATGTAGCAGTTGAAACTTAAATGAAACATAGATGTACCAAAAGACAAAACCTAATATAATATTTTAAACGAATATGACAAAATAGAGAGTAGTTCCAAACGCACGGAGAATGTACCTGAAAGTGGGCACCATAGTACAAGTCCAAATTGAAGAAAGGGACAATTCAAAATGCTAAAGGTTTTTAGCATCACATTTGTTTAGGGGGTGTATCCTTAACACAACCCAGTATTGTCACTTTTTTTTTTTTTTTTTTTTTTTTTTTTTTTTTTTTTTTTTTTTTTTTTTTTTTTTTCTTTTTTTTTTTTTTTTAGCCCCTTTTTAATGTCCATCACTTATTACATTTTTCTTTTGATTTTAATAAATAAATAGTAACTTTAAATCTTTTATTTATTTACATAACAAACAATACTTTAATTTATCACACTTAATTTTTTTATTCAAGTCCAAATCTAAATCTAAATTTAAATCCTAAACCCACCTACAAACCAAACGGGCCCTAAAACTTTTGTAATTACATAACATCAAATAAGGTTTTTTTTTATCAGTTTGTGTTTCGTACTTTTTGCCAATTTAATACGTTTGGCTTATTAAACTTTATATTTTTATTCAGCACTTTCCGTTTCACAGTTTTATAATATAAACGAAATTAAATAATAATAATAATAATAATAATAATAATAATAATAATAATAATAATAATAATAATAATAATAATAAACCGAAAAAAAATGGGAAGATACAAAATGTATTTTAATAGTCTTTATAACATGGGACATAGGTTAAACTCCTACTCACAAATTTTATAACGATCAACTAATCATTGTACAAATTTAAGTCCATTCGTAAAATCCCTTATCTTTTTCACTGGCCGTTGCCACCCGTCAACACCACCGACCACCACAACCACCTTTAGCAACAAACTTTGAAATATCTTTTGTTTCTTTGTACTCTCAACCACAAATTCTGTTACTTATAGCTTAACGGTTAACTATCAATCGCTATTGTGGTGTGTTTGAATGATATTTCAAATCCACGTACATGTAATGTAAGCGGATGTAGCATAATTAAAATTGAAGAGTCGCACACGACTTATAAATCTTTTTGTGGACAACTACTTTTCAGATTGCTAAACTCGTTTGGCAAGCAACATTGCACCTGATAATGAAAGAAAATACGACTAAAATGATGATAATTGATAAGTTTGATGACATTCTATTGATTACATACACACAGTTTAAGTTCTAACAAGTCCAAGTAAGACCGTAAAGTTATCGAATTCAAGAAAGATCAAAAGTAAATAAAAAAATATAGGACTAAAATTGTATCTGAATAAAGATTTGTAGCACTCAAAAATGAATTTGAACGGAATGAATGATTCTTCTGCATGAGCAAGCAAAAATAACTTAGAATAAAAAGTTGGTCAACAAGTGAAAGTAGTAGTAGTAGTACAGTAATCTTTACTCTATGTCAAGACAAATGAAGAATTCCACCATATATTACAGCTAGAAAGAACATTCTATAACCTTGTGGCTTCTTTTGGACAAAAGATTTAGATCCCTTGCACTTAGAAATATAAAACCACTACATGATCTTACTGCAATACAAAAATTAATAAAAACAAATAACAAAACATATCTTCATGTCCCTCACTTGTGCAATACACTCTTTTTTGGGAGCTTTGTTTTTCTCTGTGTATGTTTCTGCAAAACAAAAGACACAACAATACCATAACCATAGTTAATAATCAATAGGGTAAGAAACACAACTTCCGACGAAAACTGGCAGGAAAGGTTACCTTCTGTCTCTCTAAGGCCTCCACATCTGTTCTCTCTTTCCAGTTGCTTTTGCGTAGCTTGATCGGTCGATTACCCACATACTTGCCTAAAAAACAAAACTCTTAATCAGCCAAAACTTTCTGGATGATATCAGACCTTATTATTTATAAATGGGTCGATTAGAAATCCGGTTTATCCCCAACAGGTCAAAAGGATCCAACAGGGAAGAAAGTAGCCCAAAGTGAAATCTTTCTGCTTACTTTCTTTTGGTACGCTTTCACTAACTAATTATAAAATGTGAAAACAATATGTTTGTAGATCAACCACACCCAACCTTTTTTGACCCGGACTAAAAACATGTTTCACATGAGGTTGTTCCACATTACTTTCTTTTGGTACGCTTTCAATCCTATTTCCTTTTATAACTCATGTTTTTTTAGTGTTTGTTATGAGACATTTCAGGCATTGATCCATAGTCATAATGTCAAATTACTTGTTAGATAAAGAAATTTACAGGTCAAACAATGATATTCTTTACTCACCATTCATTTCTTTAAGAGCACCAGCGAGATCAGTTGGGTTGGCAAAGCTGACAAAACCATATCCTTTCGTCTTTCCTGTTCGCTTATCTCGGACAACCTAACAAATGAGAAATTATATTTAGTTGCTAAACGGAGCTAAACCAAGCATATCATATATTTAAACAACAAACATATTATTAACTCAGCAGATTCTAAGGTTCACAAATTATTTATAGTTTAGGCATGATGATGGCCATTACTTTAAAGTTTGGCAAGTGAAGCATGTCTCTTTTTAAAATGTCCACAAACATCTGCAATATTTCCTTATTTTAGCGGTTTAGAAAACTGACAGCATGTTGGTCATACCCTCACATTATTAGTTGCTCAAAACTAGAATAAAAACATTTCTAAAATTTTATCGAAACTATAGGACCCTGGTATGATTTTCCAAACAAAATGACTCAATAATGATCAAAATAGGCTTGCCAACAGCTCAAGTGGTCGATAAGTTACTTTCAAGACTCAAGAGTAAGCCGCTCTCCAGATGCAACTTACAGCCCTAGCCCTACTTGTATAGAATTCCTTCACAATAATCCATATACTGACATTAAACATCACTATGCCTTAGTATCTATAACTGAAATCATATTTAAAAAAAAAAAAAATGCTTGGTACAGTGGCACTTAAACATAGTTTACATGTAAATAAATTCAATGACATCGATCGTACATTTGAAGAAATACGAAGTTATAACTTTGGGAGCATAGATGACAGATGATGAGAATATAGTTAAAAATCAACCTTAGCCATGTTGAACGAAGGAAATCGTGCAAATGCTTTTGAAAGAACATCATCATTCACCTCATTGCCGAGATCCCCACAAAATAGACGGTAGTCATCTGCAAAAAATCACTACAATCATCAACAAGATGATATGACTATCAGCAAATGCAAGAAAACAAAAATAGAGCAAAATCATCATGATAATGCAAATGTTAGCAACGCTAAATTTTCCTTTAAAGCTATAAAAATTATGTTGGCAAGCATCCAACATATCAACCAAAAGAAGTGACCACATGATAATGTAGAGTTCCAAAAAAATGTATAACATAGTTCAAGCACGTTAAAGAATTCAGTTTAATATCTTTCACTCTTTCTCTAAAGCAAATAACTAATATCACTGCATTACCATGTATATCAAGCAGTAAAATAAATTCAGTTTAACATATTAGTTCAGGCACGGAAAAGTATGAGAATGTTAAGTACATATGATAATTCTTATTCTATAAGGAGCTCCCGAAGTCTCAGTAAAGATCAGGGTTGGCTTTGGTACGGGAGCACAATTCAGGTGAGGAAAAAGACTACTGACTACCAGTACTTGTTGTGCCCATTCTTATCAATAGATGTGCATAAAGAAACTTTAACAAGCCCTAAGGAAAAGATTATGGTAAAAGTCAGTTACAATAAAAAACGAGAATTAATAATGGGCGATGATGAAGGAAAAGATATAGCTAACCAGACAGAAAAACAGTAACTTCTGGCTACTAGAATGACAGACAGCGTGTTGCCGAATTCATAGAAAATCACGTATAGCGCAACGTCACCATGTGTACATAAAACCTCTTAAGGTATGCAAATTAGTCGAGTCGGAGATTTTTAGAGTTTTGAGTGAAACACATCATCGGCATGACCACTAAACTCCTTGGTAGACAAACTTAGGTCCATCCACTGCCACCTCCCTCTCCACTTCAACCTACAGCCAGGCCTCCAGGGGCACCTCCTTCTACCCCACTACTGCCAGCAGTCCCTTTCCCCCGCATTATCCCAGCCGCAACACCCTCCCCTCTGCAGTCCCTCTTATTCTCATACTTCTTTTTCCAATCCAAAGAAGGGCTCCTTAACTAGAATTTTAGGGCTTTCAGATCTGTAATTATTTAGGTGTGCTTTTGTACTAATTTCTAGGTGTGTGGATCATTGCCTCATTGGGTTTTTTGGTTTACTTTCATAGTTGAGGAACCAGATGTGTTGATTTGGATTTTCAAAAGGTTAGACTCTTAAACACCAAACTACAAACAATTAATAACTATTCACATCACTAATGGCGTGCGTGCGCCTGCATGGTTGCATATAGGGCTGAGCATCGCAGACCCCAAAACCGACCGGACCGACACAAACCCAACCGAACCGAAGGACCAGCGGTCCGGTCTCGGTTCCAACTTTTTCCTTATTTCAGTTTTGGGTCGGTTCGGTCATGGTTCAAGCAACACACTAGCTTAATTGAAAAGATCAGCCACATAGATAGACACACCAACACTAGCTTAATTGAAAAGATCGGCCACATATGAGTAACAAGATACAATATGCAATGTTTGATTATAAATTCTAACAACATTCTTACAAAAAATAGGTTGCCTATTTTGGGTAGAGATGTGCTCGCACATTGCATTCTTGACATTCTGCACTACATGTTTCTCAAACATGAACTAATTTTACCATTATGAAGCAAAATACTTATCGTCTTAATGTCATGGTTCAAGCAAAGCTAAGAACCTAAACTTGTTCTCATAGAACAGTCTCCGAACTGGATAACATAAGATTACTGGAAGAAACAGTTGTGTATAATTTTTTCACTTGTTATTTGGTACAAGACAATATGCGTTTGCTTAGTAAAAGGTCATGTGTGTAAAATATACAAACTCCAAATATGAAACTCATTTACATAAAGTGATAATTTAGAGGCAAGGCAGAAGTCCTACTCTTTGATATACACTGCTAATTGCTTTAGAAAAAGATATAAGCTTATGAAAATTTACAGAAAAGTTAAATCTATAATACTTATAAAGAGTGAATGTCCATTCTTGAAATCTTGAATCTTGAATCTTGAAAACTTAAACTAATGTAGTTTGCTTAAATTACCCCTAAGTATCCCTTAATACACCTTAAGCTTGATCAATTCTAAACTTGGCAACTTTTCAAAAACACACTATATATATTTTAAAAAACACACGCTTATATTTCAAAAAACACACGCTTTGCATCAAAGGTCGAACCAGAATCACAATTTCGCAAGTATAATTATTTGCCGCTATACACCGTCACTTTACACGGGTATACGTCCTAGTATATATATAGTAAGCCAAAAGTGATATGAGATAACACTAACAGAACATCCAAGATTCTAACTACCGCATTTGTCTATCACTAATCAGGATGGGATCTAGACCAATTACATCTACAGATGCACCGTTCTGTCCCAAACTGAACAAAGATATAACTACAAAAGGAAATAACAAGATAAACACACTAAATAGAAAACTAACTGATAGACCTCTAAAAACATACACTCAAAGCATTGTTTCAAAAGCCCTAATCAATCTTTTGTATAGCATGGTGTTTCTCCACTAACGGTAAGAAATAAGAAGATAATAAAAGGACGTAGCAGATAGGCTTCCCCAAAATTGCTGCAAGTATGAAGAACATACCAATGACACACCCTTTCTAGCGAACACTAATAATAGGTTGAGGTAATTCACCTATATCAAGAAGCATGAGTGGAACATTGAAACTGTTATGTTGACCTAAATGTCAAATACCACTGCCCAGATATGAGAATTTTCCTTACAGAAGAGATTTAACTATCGTTCTGTTTTTTAGTTTCTACTCTGATACTTTCGGAGGGGGTGCTCAGATAACAATGCACCAGGTAGGAGAAAGTGTTTCTACGCCTTATCCAATTCCTGTATAAGGCACTTTCTAGTTCAAGTTCATCAGGGTCACAGTTGGAAGTTATCACCAAATTATTTTTTACCCCAAATTCATACGGATATGAGAATGGGCATAAGCAAGTGGAAGTTGTGGTCATCTTTTAGAAGAAATATATATGAAAAATTGACATTTTGCAAAATTTTGAAACACAGATAATAAAGAAAAAGTATGACAGGAAAATGCAGAGGAATAGGCTCTGTCAATCTCACTTTGTCTCTTGCCACTCTGTCACATTCTCTAACTTAGTGTTTATGCATCTTGCAAGTTTAGTTAATAGATCAGAAATATCTTGTATATACTTACATACATGAATGCACCCTTTTCTAATTAGTAATATATTATCAATAATCCATAAGAGCGTGGCATCCAAAAAAATAAAATAAATTGTATCCCTGTATACATACCCTAGCAGCATAGAGCACAAGTACCTTCACCAAGAATATACTTCCATTACAACCACTCTCTCCAAAGCCACAAAACAGCCAAATAGTCACCACGCATATTTACTAAGGTAAGATATGCTTCCTTTCTTAGATGGCTACTATAGTTTTCCATGGAACCAACTATAGATATAAACATGCATTGAAATGATAACCAGCCTAAATGTAACTTTATAATATTTGTATTATGCAATCTAGAAGCACCTCACTAGCCAATCCTCTAAAGATAACTCAGGATTCAATTCCACATTGCTTAGAATCTTAGATAATGCTCTTATCATCTCCTATATACCATAACTCTCTTAATAAAAGGGGACTTTGATGGCAGATGACACTGTCCATTAGCGATACCTTACGTGGCATTCTACATGTATTCCTTGGGCATAAACCCCCTATATCAATTATTATAGATTATAGACTAGATGATACATAAGCTAGCAAGCAATTTGTTTATGAACACAACTTTTAATCGGTGTGCTCAGACCAAATGAATGGAATATAGATTACTCTTTATGTGTTGCAATAAAAGAATATGCATGAACTCATATGTAAATAACTAAAATTATCTTGTTTCCAGTGATTATAAGTGGTAATAAAGCTGAAAACATACTTTCTGGCCACTCTGCAAGTGTTGGATCCTCCCAAGCTAGACCAGCTGCTTTACGAGGTATTGCCTTTTTTCTCACCTCTGCTTTATGCTCTACTTCACTGCTTGCTAGTGCAGCCTTTACGCTTTCTAGAGCTTCAGGTGTGATTGTCTGTGCATCCCTTTGAAATAATTGTTGTGCCTGTTAACAAAAAAAAAAAACACAATTTGATTTAGTTCCAAGCTGGTAAATCACAGAACCTTACACCACAAAACATAGCCTAATGCTCTGTTACTTTGTTTGGCAAGGATATAATCCTAGATAATCCAGCCATTTTCTTCTCTTAGTTATCCGTTAATTCCATTTAGAAGCTAGGAGACATTCATATGGAGTCAATTTGTGGGCCAGGTACTTTTTTTGGCTTAAAGCATATATAAACAAATCAGTGTTCAATTTGTGAAACTTTATAGTGAAAATTTCTACATTTGTATACACATAAGCAAAACATCCATGATATACTGATACTCAATATAATGTTTAGGACATACATCAAAAGTGAATGTTTGAAACATATATCCAAAAGAAAAACATATTACATGTGCATTCTTAGAAGGCTCGACTTCAAGAATGGAAGACATGCAATTAGAGAATCTAGATGAAGACTAAAATTGATTACAATATAATTTTTCTTTTTTCATTTCAGTATGTAATGTTTTTATCGTTTGGATATGTGTTTCAAACATTGACTTCTGATATATGTCCTAAACAATTTATTAAGTATCGATATATCATATGGATGTTTGCATATATGTATACAAGTGTGGAAAAATAATATTATTGGGTACATTGTAGTTTGTACCAAATTATATGGTACATCAAACCAAAGCGATCCAAAATTATATGGCATATACTTGTACAAGCTACGATTACTGAAGCTGCCGTTAGTCATTTAACATGCCACTAGATGAGTTAACTATTGTCGTTAAAAAGGTTTGTTAAGATAAGCCTAATAATTGTAATGTTCAGGATGATCAATGAATTTATCATTAATTCCACAGCCATTGGAGACATATTCTAATAATTATAACTGTAATGAGTTAACAATTCTAATATAAGCCTAATAATTATATTGTCGTTGAAAAGGTTTGTTAACATATAAGCCTAATAATTGTAATGAGTTAACTATTTTCAAATTCTAATTACTATGTACATTTAGAAGACATATTTTATAATAAATATACACCCTTAACTTGATCATGTACCAAGATCGTATATGTTATCCTATCCATTAACACATAAAATATGCTCACTGGTTTAAGAGAAATAGCACCTCCACATATTGCAAAAGTAACAACATGTTAGCCTATTCAACAAAACAGTTAGAAGTGCTACAAACTTAAGGCATATGTTAATGAACCAATTTGTAGTGAAGTTTCTAAAAATTATTAAAATTTGCCCCCTCGATCATAAATTTTTGGCTCGGCCCCTACATTGTGCTAAATCCTAAGACTGTAATTTAACTCCTACAGGCTAATACACTTACCTATCGCTAAATCCTCCAAATTCATTCAAGAGTTGATAGCCCTAGATCATTGTGTAATTACATACTCCTTCCGTCCCCGCTATTTTCATTTATCTCACCACGATCAATAAGAAATTACTAAATTATTATTAATTTAGAAGGTGTTTGGAATGCTTTTTTTTTTTTTTTTTTTTTTTTTTTTTTTTTTTTTTTTTCTCTAATGCATATGTATGCTCTACTCCTGGCCAGATAATAAAAACAAACTGCTTCTTCCTATCTACTTAGGCCATCATGTTTAGCAAAAGTGACCTAAAAGCTAAACGTTTCTTTTAAACAAAATCCAAAAACTAATCACTCTGTTGCCAAACAAGCACTAGTATATTTTAAAGAAACAGATTTGAATTAGTTATCATAAAAAAAATTACGAAAAATAAAGGGTTTGGAAAAAAGGTAGCACCTGTTGGAACTGAGGAAAGTAAACACCTCCGGGAACAGAAGAGGAGGGAGCAGCAGGGTAGACGGAGGGGGGAGGAGGAGGAGGGGCAACGGATGGATATGATTGTGGCTGCTGAAGATGGAATGGCATCGGAAAATATGAATTGCTATTGTTGTTTGCGTATGTGAATTGAGATGATGATGCTGATGGATTTGGTGGATTTGACATGATTTTTCTTCTTTACCAACAGATTGATTGATTTTGATTAATTGATTGATTGATTTTGGGTGTTGATTTACTTGAGTTTTAGGGTTTGTTTCTTACGGACTAGTTTTTTCTTTCTATTACAACAAATTCTAGCAACTGTTAAGAATAATTAGACCGTCAATTTGGCATTTACAAAAAGAAAGGGTACATTTTTTCTCCTGCTTTAAAATCATTCTTATTCTTATTTTATATGAGGCACTTTATTTTGCATACTCTAATTTTGGTGCATACCAAGGGACAAATCTTCACCATCCATCTAGTTTGATCTAGTGGTAGAGATTAACCTAAGATTAAATGGAGAAACCTAAGTCCATGTTTTTTCCTCCCGTTTCTTTGTCTTTTTTCTTTTTTATTATTCATTTTTTTTTTTTATCTTTTTTTCTTTTTTTACTTTCACGCTACTTTTTTTTTTTTTTTTTTTTTTTTTTTTTTTTTTTTTTTTTTTTTTTTTTTTTTTTTTTTTTTTTTTTTTTTTTTTTAATTTATTTTTCTAGTTATTTTTTTTTTCCGTTTTCCCATACATCTTTTACTGTTTTATACGTTTCACCTGTTTTCTTACGTTTTTCGTTCGTTTTCATACGTTTTTTCGTCCGATTTCTTACGTTCTTCGCCCCGTTAACGGTCCTGTTTTTCCATACGGTTTTCATCTGTTTCTTATATTTCATTATGTTTTTCGTCGTTTCATATGTTTTCGTTCGTTTTCTTCCTTCGTTTTCTTTCATTTTCGTCATTTTCAATACGTCTTCGTCGTTTTCAGACTTTTTTATGCTTAACATAACGTTTTCGCAACTGGTTTTCATAATATTTAATTCGTTTTCATACGTTTATCGTTCGTTTTCATCTTTTCTGGCCGGTTTTCGTCAGTTTTTCAAACGTTTTTGTCCTTTTCATAATGTTTTTACACTTCATACATTTTTTGCCCCGCTTTCAATGACATTTTCATACCTCGTTTTTTCCATTTTTTAACTGATTTTTTGCCATTTTCAGAAATTTTTCATATGTTTCTAAATATCACATATGATATTCTGAATATCACAAGTATATTCTAGATATCAATGCATATCACTTGTGCTTTATCTAAAAATCCAAGGATATTCTAAATATCACTTGTATATCAGAAACATTTAAAAAATTACAAAGTTAACTCTTTCAGAATATCACAAGTGATAGATATCCAGTGATATCTAAAATATAACTTGTGATATTCATGATATCTAGAATATACTTGTGATATTCAGAATATCAACTTGTGATATTTAGAAATCACAGTGTATTCAGTGAATCTAGAATATAACTTGTGATAATTCAGCAATATCATATGTGATTATTAGAAACATATGAATTTCTG
>LBNU01008937.1:188950-219549 GCA_014162995.1 Artemisia annua
ACAAGTGATAGATATCCAGAAAATCACAAGTGATACTTAGAATATCATAATTGATATTCAGAAAATCCCAAGTAATATTATGAACATCAATTGTGATATTTAGAAACAATATATAAACGGACGAAAACGTAAGAAAACGGATGAAAACATAAAAAACGGACTAATACGTATGAAAACGGACGAATACGTATGCAAACGGATGAAAATATAAGAAAATCACAAGTGATACTCAGAATATCACAAATGGCACTCAGAATATCACAAGTGATACACAGAATATCACAAGTGATATTCTAGATATCACTGAATATCACCTGTGATATTCAGAAATCACTTGTGACATTCAAAAATGTAAGAAAATGGACGAAAATGTAAGAAAATTGATGAGTACGTATGAAAACGGACAAAAACATAAGAAAATCACAAGTGGTATTCTGAATATCAATTGTCATATTCAGAAACATAAGAAAACGTAAGAAAACGGGTGAATATGTATGAAAACGTACAAAAACGTATGAAAACATATAAAAACGAATGAAAACATTTGAAAATGGACGAAAACAAACGAAAACGTTTGAAAAGAAACAAAAACGTAAAACAGATGAAAACATAAGAAGATCACAAGTGATACTCAGAGTATCACAGGTGATACTCAGATTATCACAGGTGATACTCAGAGTATCACAGGTGATACTCAGAGTATCACAGGTGATACTCAGAGTATCACAAGTGATAGTCGGGATATCACTGAATATCACTTGTGATATTCAGAAATCACTTGTGATATTAAAAAATGTAAGAAAATGGACGAAAACGTAAGAAAACGGACGAGTACGTATGAAAACGGACAAAAACATAAGAAAATCACACAAGTGATATTCTGAATATCACTTGTCATATTCAGAAACATAAAAAAATGGACGAAAACGTAAGAAAACGGGCGAATATGTATGAAAACGTACAAAAACGTATAAAAACAAACGAAAACATTTGAAAATGGAAGAAAACGTATATAAACGGACGAAAACATTTGAAAGCGTAAAATCACGTATTAAAAAGGAAGAAAACGTATGAAAAATAGGACGAAAAAGAATGAAAATGTACGAAAATAAATGAATATGTATGAAACCGACAAAAATGTATGAAAGCGTAAAAACACGTCTAAAAGCGGATGAAAACGTATGAAAAATGGACAAAAACGAAAGAAAACGGATGGAAACGTATTAAAATGAACGAAAACGTAAGAAAACGGACAAAAATGTATAAAAACAAACGAAAACGTACGAAAATGAGCGAAAACATAAGAAAACGGACGAAAACGAACAACATATATGAAAACTGATGAAAACATAAGAAAATAGACGAAAACGTATGAAAACATGCGAAAACGGACAAAAACGTATGAAAACGGACGAAAATAGTAAAAAACGTATGAAAGCGAAAATAAACGTGAACTAAAAAAAAGTTACTTAAAAAAATGGGCTAAAAGAAAAATGAATTAAAAAAAGTACGTGAATAAGTTATCAACAAAAAGAAGAAAAAAAAGAAAAAAAAAAACAAAGAAAAGAAACGTACGGAATGAGAAGAAGAAAAAGGAAAAAAAAAAAAGAAAAAAAAAAAGATTATATAAGAGAGGCCAAAAGAAAAAGATAAAAAGGCGAAAAAAAAAAAAAAAAAAGCATGACTTATTGTTTCCCCATTTGAATCTGTTAGGTGGTAATCCCCACCATTAGATTAAATTAGATAGTATCGGTGGGGTGAATTTGTCCCTGTATGCACCAAAATAAGGGATTGCCAATTGAATTTTCCTCAATTTAATATTATTTTTCTCTTACCGACTCTTATTCCTAAAATAGAAAAATAAAATAATAATAATTAATTATAATAATTTCTATATCTATGTTGCAATCTTTGGTATATTTCTTCAAATCAGATAAGTTTAAATATTCAGAGTTGTTCTCGTCTTATTAGTGAAAGGATTCAATCAATTGTTTAGTAGTTTGCTTAGGAAGCCCATTGTGTTATTGCAAACTAAATATTTATTGCTGAAACAAGTCTATTTTATATAATGCATATAAAACATTACTAAATGTGTATTCCGTTTTAAAACGCATTATATAATATACACAGTTTTACCCGTGGTGTGTTGTGGTGGGCGCCGCAGTTTTTGCGCGTGTTTGGTTACGTTCTATTAGTTATGACTAATTATGTTTAATTATAAGTTACACACACACACTACACATCACACACGAACACACACACACAACACACACACATCACAACTACACATCACACCACTATTATGATATAGTATATTAATTATATATATTATTATTAGTTTTAGTAATGATTTTCTTGATATTTATTAGTTTATATATATAATATATATATATATATATATATATATATATATATATATATATATATATATATATGGGGATAGCTTAGCTACAATTATTGTAGCTAATTAGCTACAATTCCTTACAAAAAAATACACTAACAATTAATCCGGACCCACAAAAAAGAATCAGGGACCCATAGAAAAAATCAGAGACCCACATTATATAACACAAAATTGTAGCCTATATATTCCCATATATATACTATTCTTTATCATCCCGCTTTAATAACAAACAACATCCACCCACTCCGGCGACCACCACCAATCTTCGGCCAGCACTACCACCACCACCCGCTACCCCCTTATCAATTTTAACAAACAACTATATTCATTCGAAACCCTAGTTATTCAATTAACAATTTATGAAATTGTTTAAGATGAAAATTAAACACGGTCGATTGTTTGTAACTGATTTCTTAAGAAGCCCCTTAATCAATTCATAAAAACAATCACTAACACTTCAATACCCAATTTCTTGATAAAAACCTTAAAAATCGATTTAGCATTTTCGTTGGATTAGACAACGAAACTGATGTAATCGAGCCTTTCTAACACCTATTCGAACAAAGCCCTAAGTCAATTCATATCAAACACTAACAAATCAAAAAATCATGCTAAATTCTTATCGAAACCCTAGAAGCCTAAAACACGAAATTTAGTGGATGAAAATGTGTGAAAATGGTGTAGAACAAGATATGAAATCACGTTTTTTGGGGGTGTTACAGATTAGTATCAGAGCTACATTTATAGAGAACCAGGTTGCATTTAAACCTAGATTATAACTACTTTATATATTAAGACTCACTTTACTCATTATCGTCTATCACATTCCGTGCGTCATGCTTACTCCTTAACGCAATACTGTATTATTTATATACACACTGTTTATATGAACGATTGACTAAATATGATTGTGTATGCCTATTCCAAGGCATTGCGGCACAACCAGATTTCCCTGATCATACACATTTTATTGTGATCTACGAAATTTTCTCAAGACATTGTAGTTGATACAATGACCATTCTTATATCTCAGACATTATGAGATACATAACTTGTTTATTCATAAATTTCAGACATCGTGAGATACCCAATAGTCTTATCTATTCCTCAGACATTGAGAGACACACAATAGTAGTATTTATTTCTCATACATTGAAAGATACATAATAGTCTTATCTATTTCTCATATATTAAGAGATACACAATTGTATTATCTATTTCTCAGACATTGAGAGATACATATTAGTCTTATTTATTTTTTCGACATTATGAGATGTACAATGGTCTCTCTGGTGTTTCTCAAACATTGTGAAAAAACTATTTTATAACTATGAACTCATTAACTATTTTGAACGCTATGTTGATTTTCTCTGATTGTCTTACTTCTCGTTACCGAGGATGAGTGTGAACATTCATTCTGTACTCTTGGAACACTCACGATGTGTCATGATACATCACCTTGTAACCTACCGGTTAAGTATGAGTGTTGTGTCGGGAATTCTTAAGTAGGATGATTTATAATGTCCTTATTTGAATGGACTGGGACGCCTTTTTATTTAAATAAAGTAATTGTGAATCACCAAACCATAAGTTTATATTTCTTTATTTACATTGTCTGGGATGCCTCTCTATGAAAATAATTATAAATGAGTGGACTTATTTGTATCTGATAAGACATGAGTATAAACTCGAACTTGAAAATCACCAGTAATCGTCAGAAAATAAATCATCCGTATTTTTTGATAAAAATAAATAGTAGTACTATTTAAAATAATAGTTTGAAAAATTATGGGTTGTGCCAGTATGCGTTGTGAGATGTACAATGATCTCTCTGGTATTTCTCAAACATTGTGAGAAAACTATTTCATAACTATGAACTCATTAACTATTTTGAACGCTATGTCGATTTTCTCTGATTGTCTTACTCCTCGTCTTTGATGATGAGTGTGAACATTCATTTCATACTCTCGGAACACTTACGACGTCTCATAATACATCGCCTTGTAACTCATCGGTTAAGTATGAGTGTTGTGTCGGGAATTCTTACGTAGGATGATTTATAATGTCCTTATTTGAATGGATTGGGACGCCTTTTTATTTAAATAAAGAAATTGTGAAAATTGCCGAACCATAAGTTTATATTGCTTTATTTACATTGTTTGGGATGCCTCTTTATGTAAATAATGAATTATAAATCAGTGAGCTTATTTGTATCTGATATGACATAACTATGAACTTGAACTCGAGAATCATCAGTATTCTGCCACTCAACAAAAATCTTAAGATCTCATTTGAACTACTTGAGTTCATTCTTAAGTTATCACTTTTGCCATTACGAATCCTTACAATCATAAGCTATTTATTGAGTTAACAGACTTGTTACACTCTTGCGCTAACGGATTTGGTTTAATCTTGAACTGACAAACTACGTACGATATCCCACCTGCTATACTTCGGTATGTAGATACCTACTTTACTTAGGTGCGTGGACACCTACACACAAGCTCTCCCACGAGCGCCTTCCATTTGTTGGCTCTTTATTTTGGAGACATTGTTTCTCAAAATGTCCTCACTCTTCACATCTCATCACTGTTTGTCATTGTTGTTATTGTTGTTGAGTACTTGAGCAATCCGAGCTCGTACAATTTGATCCACTGGGCTATGAGACATCTAGATTGTTTTATCCAGTGTGAATGGATCAAACAAAGTTAACTTTCCTTGAATATTAATTGGAAGTTCTCAAATGAACTTTTCCCATAACTTCTCATTGGTTAAGACCATCATTGGGCACATTACTGCCAACTCTTGAAAACAACGGATATAAGTCGTGGTATCAACACCTCTGATTGCAAGGTTCCAAAACTTCACCTCCATTTTTTTGCACCTCATTCCGAGGGCAATACTTCTTGGTTTATAACTTATTCAATTTAGTCCAAGCAATCTTGTAAGTATTCTCAATACTAATAGATTAAGCAACAATATTTTACCATAACAAATCATCGTCTAGAAATATGCTTGTGGCATAGTTGACTTTGTAGTCTTCAGCACAATTGCTGATTAGAAATACTGACTTTGTCCTCTCAAACCAACGAGCTAAACAAACCGCTCTTTCTATGCTTTTGAAATTACTGAGCCTGCAGCTCATGTAAGAGCAGCCTTTAACCACTGGTACAACATTCACTCTTGCGGAGCCTCCAATTGGCCCTACAATATTAGGCCTTTCAGTTGAGCTTAAATATTAATCATAGCACTTTTGCTCACCCATCAATACTTTAAAAGAATCATGATTTCATCTGGGAGCCTGAGATTATAATTCACTACAAATACCCACATTTTTTCCCCGGACATCTCAACATCAGACTATACAAGATATGATTAGGATTGGTCTGGTAGCTTGCACACTTGAGCTACCACCAGAACTTAGCACTGAACACAACGTCTTCAGTTGTGCAATCAGGAGAAGTGCCAATGAGACACTCACTATTCATCTGGAAGAGATCCAGATTGACGAATGTCTAAACTTTATCAAAGAACCTATCGAGGTCATAGACCGTAATGTCAAAAGAATTAAATAAAGTAGCACTGTTATCAAAGTTCTTTGAAACTCTAGCAAGAACTTGAATTCACATGGGAGCGTGAAGACCACATGCGTCGCAAATACTCCAATCTTTTCTCAACCACACCATCAGCAAATAACACTCACTGAACTTCGGGACGAGGTTCCCTTAAGCGGTGGATGATGTATCAACCCGTAAATTTTCATAAGGCAAAATGACTATTTTACCCTTTGACTTTGACTTTGACTTTGACTTTTATCGTAACGTAAAACCAAATACTGTAATCGGTAGTTAACCGGTAACTTCCCAAGTTAAATAATTCACTCTGATTCGAATTATTACTCTCTGAACGTTTACGTTCACCTTTGTCTATTTAACGAGATATTATATTGCTTTTCCTGCGTCCCGATACCGCAATAATAATGGTTTAAATTCAAAAATTATTATTCAGAGTCAATAATTTTGTTTTTATATTATTATTATAAAAAGATTCCAGAAATATATTTCTCGCAATTACTAAACTGAGGTACCGCATTTACACTTTAGCTTAACGGGACACGGGATACTCCATATGATAATAAAACAAACACACCTTTATCTTTAACCTACTAAACCGACTTTAAAGTGATACCTCTATCCCAAAATCAATCCTTTCTCTCTCTCTCTCTGATAGAGACTAATTAGAGGAGGTCAATCTCCTAAGATAGATAGCTAATTAAGTTAGCAACTCTCCAAGAATAAGATAAAGGAAACAAAAGACTTTGAAGTAATCTTTCTCATCTATTTCATTCAATGCAAAGTTACACTATAAATACTGAAAATAAACACAATGCTTTTCTAAACATGCGGATAACTAAAAGATCGTGGAGTCATGGATAAGTGGAAACAATAGTTTTCCCCTTTATTCTTCCTTAACTCATGTATGTAACTAACAAATTCTAACGTACATGTGGACTACTTCTAAAAAGGCATGTGACAATAAAATAACTAGTGGACCAATTCTTCCTAAAGACTTGGATAACAAATGGACTGATCTAACGAGTGAGTCATTTTATAGGACATTATAATCGTAGCAATACTCCCCTCGTTAAGATTGCCCTTGTCCTCAAGGTCATGCTTCGTCTTATTTAACGGTAAACAGCCCCCACAGTGGGTCTTTTGTGGCGGGTGCGAGTTCGGATCATGATTGAAGGAGAAGAAACTGTGGTTGTTTACAATGGTGACCAGGTTGGTACTTTTCCGGGCAATTGTAGCAAAGTCCCTCAACGCGTCTTTTCTGTATTTCAGTGGGGGTTAATTTCTTAATCGGTAGTGATTGAGTCTGATGGAGAGGGTTGTCGAACAAAGGTTGGGTCGTTGGCATAAGTTGTGATGTAATACTGGAACACACAATGGGCTTTAGATGATCGAAGGTTTGATCGTGAAGTTTGTCTTCAATAAGCTTGGCCAAACTGATTGCTTGTGTGATAGTTTGTGGGCAAAGAATGATTAATTCTTGTTGAATGTCTTGGCGAAGTCCTGAGATAAAGCAATTGAGCAAGGCTTCCGGAGGAAGACCAATGACACAATTACTTAATATTTCGAAATCAATTTGGTATGCGGATATGGTTGTGGTTTGACAGAGTTTAAATAAAGCAGCTTGATGGTTGTCGTAGGAGGAGAGTCCGAATCGTGTTTCTAAGTCACGAGTGAAGGCCTCCCACGTTGTAAGGATATGGTTGTTAAACAAATATTTGTACCAGCTAAGTGCATCACCCGAAAGGTGGAATGCAATCATGGCGAGGCGACATGGTGGTTCAATGTTGTAGAATGTAAAATATTGATCGGCTTGGAATAGCCAGTCAAGGGGTTAGAGCCATCGAATATGGGAAGGGTGAGCTTGGGGGGACGTATGTCAAGGCCGTGGTTTGGTGTTGCAGTGGGTTTAATGACGGCTTCAGGTCTGGTAGCATTGGTCATGAGTGCAGTGGTTTGTTCAAACTGATTAACCAGCTATTTGATTATGATGTCTTGTGTTTGATTTAATTTGTTTAAGGCTACTGATATGGATGCCAAGGCTTCTTCCATGGGTGGAGGATCACGTTTGGGAGGCATGGTGTAAGATCAATGAAAGCACCAATTGACAGAGACTAATTAGAGGAGGTCAATCTCCTAAGATAGATAGCTAATTGAGTTAACAACTCTCCAAGAATAAGATAAAGGAAACAAAAGATTTTGAATCTATTTTTCTCATCTATTTGTTCAAAGCAAAGTTACACTATAAATACTGAAAAGAAACACAATGCTTTCCTAAACATGTGGAATAACTAAAGAGTAAATTACTTAAATGAACCATTTATACAACTACTTTACGGATATAAACCTCGCGCACAAAATTATCCAAAATGAACTTTTTAGATATTATTCGTTAGATCTATTACTAGATTAGTTTCTAACCGTACATGTGTATAAAAGGAATGTTGGACGAAAGATGGGCGAGGCACATCAATATACAGGTGATGCAAAAATATGGGCGAAAGATGGGCGAGGCCTAGGTAAGTGCTGGGTGAGCTGAGGGTTTAGGNATATTATTCGTTAGATCTATTACTAGATTAGTTTCTAACCGTACATGTGTATAAAAGGAATGTTGGACGAAAGATGGGCGAGGCACATCAATATACAGGTGATGCAAAAATATGGGCGAAAGATGGGCGAGGCCTAGGTAAGTGCTGGGTGAGCTGAGGGTTTAGGGCGAGGCCTAGGCGAGGTGAGGGGCAAGTCAAGATTGTCTTGGGCGAGGATCTGGGCGAGAGGGGGTTAATTCGAGTAGTTAGCATGGAGTTGAAGGCGAGAATCTGGGCGAGGTCCAAATTGTCTTGGGCGAGGATCTGGGCGAGGTCCATGCGAGGTGAGGGGAGTGTGGATCTGGGCGAATGCGAATACACGGGCGAGTACAAAGGCCGAGGATCTGGGTGAGGTCCATGCGAATGAGTGCTATGACATGTTATTTAGACCTCTTTATTGTTTGGTTTATTGTTTGACGATTCATTTTTCTAGTTATAAATACTCATGCGTTGTATACATTCAAATCTCATAATATTCATATTCATTGTATACATTCAAAACTCATAATATTTATAATATGGTTGTTCGTGAATGGAAATCTGAAGGCCAATACAACTTCATTGAAGCAATATATGGTGAAGATGGTGATGAAGTTGAACTACTTTTTTCTATTAGACTATATCACTATGGTACTTTATCTACTAAATTTGGTTGTATCACCTTCGACGAGGGTGTTTACGCTTATGTTGATTTTCTAAATACGAACACATTTTGCATGGATGAAGTGCATCAACTTCTAAGGGAGTTAGGTTATGATGAAAAAACACCTAGATATCTTTATTTTCAAAAACCAAATAACAGCTTGGACGTTGGTCTGCTACCTTTGGTCACTGTTACTGATATTCGGTGTGACATGTTCCCATGTATAACACTTGAAGAGAAACTAATTAACTTTTACGTTATAAGATACAAATTCACTTCTACAGAGATCAAGCCAAAGAAGAGAAAGGTCAAAGTTCCCAAAGAAAACCACGGTTCATGCTCTAAGAAGGTTAGGAATGTGTAGTTATTTTCAATGTAATCTTATGTTATTTGCATATACTCTATGAAAATTAAGAATGTAAAGTTATTATGTTATTTGCATTCATTATTCAATGTAAGATCTGTTTGTTGTTGTTTGTTGTTTTTCATTAAAGGTTGCTTGTTTTTTCAATAAACATACATATATTGTTTTTTTTCAATTAATGTTACATAACACTCAAAACAATTACAACTATTTTTTAGTTAACATGTAACTAACATTCATCAATCACTTAAAATAAAGGTTGTCCCCAACCGTATGCCGATCTTTGTGAAGATATAGGTTTTTGACATCTATCTTTAGAATGTCCAATTTTTGTGCATCGAGTACAATATGGTTCTCTTCGAATCTCTCCTTTAGATGGGATACGGTATTTGTTTTTAGGTCCCATGCTTCAATATCACCGACTGGATTAATTGATTCTTCATATGTTGCTCTATATGTAGATTTCGTGAACCATTTTTCTGCAAAAATACCCGAATCGGTAATATTGATGAATCTAGAAACAGCTATTACGTGATTGCAAGGCAATCCTGAAAGTTGCCATCTTCTGCAACTGCAAATCCGGTTAGTTAGATCAACAACATAGCTTGCATATTTATCATCCACTTGATATCTGTGATCATTGATACCGAAGACATTTAAAGAATATTTGTTTTATCCTAAATGCCACTTTATCTTCCGCCCAAGGTGTAAGCTCATTTTCACCGGCATCTACATAAGCATCTACATAAGAATTTCATAAATACTATTCAGTTAAGGGTTTTATATAAAAACATTTCAATAATACCACATTTTGAAATGATAGTAAAAAAATATACCTCCTGCATCCCTTCTTTCGTAATACTACCTCTGTAGAGATCTCTGAAGAATTCCATGAGCATTGTTACTGGAAGTTTACGAGCTTTTCGAGTTAATGAATTAACGGACTCTACACTATTAGATGTTAGGTAATTATAATGATTAGCAACACAATGAGCCCGAGACCATTTTGAATAATGTGCATCTTTAAGTTTCTTATATGCCTTAGGTTTATCAACTTGTATCATGGCCAAATAACTGTCGAACTCAGGGATCGTGTAAGCCTTGCACATCTTCCAATATATAGTTTTGAATCTTTCAGCTTTCATGTCAGTGTTCATCATTAAATGATGACAACAATAACCATGAAAAGCTTTTGGGTAAACCTTTTAACAGCATGAATGATCCCTGGGTGTCGATAGGATATGATCGCCAAGTTTGGTTCTTCACCGATGCAAACCTTCAATTGTTCAAGGAACCATGTCCACCCAGGGCCGTCCTCACCTTGGCAAATACCATAAGCGATAGGTAATTTTTGGTTGTTGCCATCCATACCTATAGTTAGAAGATTGACTCCGTTGTAGAAGTCACTTTTTAAGTGAGCACTATCAATTATGATCATCAGTCTTAAATGATTCCTAAAAGTACGTATCTGTGACAACATGAAAAATATGACTTTAATTAGCTAAAAAAACATAAGTGTTAAATGATTCCTATGTGTGACAACATGAAAAATATGACTTTAATTAGCTAAAACAACATAAGTATTAAATGATTCCTAAAAGTACGTGACAACATGAAAAATATGACTTAAATTAGCTAAAACAACATAAGTGATGTTTCAAAATTTTATTAAACGAATAACTTACCACAACACCTGTGGAAACCGTAGAGGGGGGGGGGGGTGAATACGTTTCTGTTTTAAAACTTAAAAACTTTTGCATCAAACACCCGATCAAGTGTGACATAATATGAAAAGTGTCAACACTAGTCTTACAAGAACTAGAGATAATATAAAGCATCAAGTAAGGAATGTGACAACAACATAAACTTAGACATACTGTCAATAACATGCCATGACACAAAAAATAACTAACACAATATAAGCAACGAACCACACAAGTATAAATGCTACGCAAGATATAAATGTAAAGCGGTAATTGCGAAAATAAACGTAAAGAGATAAGTAAAGAAAGCGCAAACCCAGACACGTCGATTTATAGTGGTTCGGTCACGAAGCTCCTCTTTGCCCTACTCCACTCCCCGAACACCCAACTCGAGAGTTACTTCAATAATCAACAAGCTCCATTCTCGGCGGAGAAAACCATACAACGTCGCTTACATTATTTTCCGACACTATGCTAAATGTCGAGTACTAATCTTAGCTAGTACCAATCTACCATGATCTACCCGATCCTCACAAATCACATAAGCTACAAGATCCACATGATCTACACTCGATCTACCCGATCCTTACTAATCACACAATCAACACAACTTACACTATCTACCCGATCTACCATTGATCCACTTGATCAACACACAAGCTCACTAGCTACAAAAGATCTCCAAAATATCAACAAGATCTCAATGATCCACACTCCCAAGACTAAACAAAAGATAATGACTACTTGATGTATATCAAGATATAATAAGCTTACAACAAGTAATGCAAGTGCACTACTCAATGACTCTAACTCTTTGTATCTTCTTAATACTTTGTGTTCTTCTCTTGGACTAGAAGAGGAATGAAGGTGATCATTTGAATGGATGATTGAATCACTCTAAAAGAAACTAAGACTCTCTAAATGATCAAAGAAAGTGATCTAAATAATAAGGGATTAGACCAGAGAAAATTGACTGGAAAAATCAAGTTGGAAGTCTAAAATGTTCCACTATTTATAGGCAAAGAGAAATTTGACCGTTACTGGGGGACGGTACCACTAAATACCCGACGGTACCACTAAATTTAGTGATGCCACTAAATTTAGTGGTACCGTCCCAGACAGAGATGCTCCAAATTTTGTTTTTAGTGGTAAAGGTTTATTTGGGGAAGTTTGAAGCTGATTTTGGGGGGAAATTGTTGGGAATAAAGCTAACAGTTACCACTGATAGGCTTGTGGAAGACACTGCTGAAGAATGCACCGGCAGTGGAAACTCATTACCACTGCTAGTACATATAGTTACCACTGCTTATTAGATAACTGATGTATTTGTGTATAGATAAGTATAGAATAGATCTTGTGTATATTCTATTTAGATAGCTTAATACTTATCTTGTAAAGGACTCCTTGCTCTATAAAAGGAGATCCTAGGCCATTGTCTAAGGTACGAATTACCCTAGNCAATGTGACTTAACCTACCCAGTCTCGTCAAAGGGATACCCGTAAACCCTGTTTACGTGAAATGTTGAATTGAAATTCAATGAATAGGAAATGTCGGGAATAAGGAAAATTGGCCTGAAATGGAGAATTGTGACACAATCAGTCAAACTCTTCTGTTCCAAGACTTCCCAAACTCAAACTTAATGAGTTTGAGATGTGGAGGATCATGATAGAGCAATACTTTCTTATGTCAGACTATGCTTTGTGGGAAATCATCTTAAATGGTGATTCCTTCAAGCCTCAACAAAAGACTGAAAAGATTGGAGACAAAGATGTTATAACAGTTTCTGTGCCTACTACAAAAGATGAAAGGACCCAAAGAAAGAATGATCTGAAGACCAGAAGTTCATTGCTTATGACTCTTCCAAAAGATCAAATAATAGCATTCACAATGTTCAAAACAGCAAAAGAACTTTTTGAAGAGATCTGTTCAGTGTTTGGTGGCAATGATGCTACTAAGAAGACACAAAAGACATTGTTGAAGCAAAGCTATGAAAATTTCTCTGCTTCAAGCAATGAATTTCTTGACAGCATATTCACCAAACTACAGAAACTGGTTACTCAATTGACTGTGTTTGGAATTGAGGTGGAAAGGGAAGACCTCAACTTGAAGTTTCTAAGAAGTTTGCCTGCTGAGTTTCACACTAATGTTACAGTTTGGGAAAACAAACCTGAAATTGAAACTATGAAGCTCAATGACTTATACAATAACTTCAAACTAATTGAGCAAAGGTTAAAGAAGGCAGGAAAGCTAGGTTCAAGCTCTATTAGCTTAGCATTGATGTCAACTTCAATTGACAATGATGACAGTGAAGCTGACAGTGATGATGAATTTGCCACTGCTGGTTCAATCGTTTCCACTGGTAATGCTCTTGTTACCACTGCAGGTTCTAAGAAGAAGGTTGCTGGTATAGGTGATCCCACCTTTTATGCATTCATCTCTACTCAATTGAATGGCTCTATATTGACTCATGAAGACATAGAGCAAATTGATGATGATTACTTAGAAGAGATGGACATAAAGTGGCAAATAGCTCTTCTTAGCATGAGGGCTAGGAAGTTTTTCAAGAAGACTGGCAAGCCAATCCACATTAATGGAAGTGAGACTGCAGGGTTTGATAAGAAGAAAGTGGAGTGTTTCAACTGTCACAAGTTGGGAAATTTTGCTAGAGAATGCAGAAGACCAAGGAAGCAGGATAACAGATCCACTTGGTATAAGCAGAA
Organism: Artemisia annua; assembly: GCA_014162995.1. Taxonomy (NCBI): domain Eukaryota; kingdom Viridiplantae; phylum Streptophyta; class Magnoliopsida; order Asterales; family Asteraceae; genus Artemisia; species Artemisia annua. Next base: position 202,946 of record LBNU01008937.1, read on the forward strand.
GAAAGAGCCAACAGTGGAAGAACCAAAGGCAATGTTGGCAATTGATGGTGTAAGCTATGATTGGAGTTTCATGGCTGCTGTTGATGAAGAGCAATCTATAGAAGCTGGTTTCATTGCTACAGAACATGCTCTCATGGCTTTCTCTGACTCTGAGGTATAAAATTTTGAAAATTGTTCTAAAACATGTGGGGCAACTAGAGAATGTGAAAGGCTTAATGAATTATGTGAGAGTCAAAGAACAGAGTTGTTTGCTGCTAATTATAATGTGTCAAATCTTAGGAGAGGCATATCTGTGTTAGAAAAACAACTAGAGCACTATAGAGAAAATGAATCTAAATTTAGTGATGATATGATTGTTATTAAAAGAGAGTTAGATCATAAGATAGCAGTGAATGAGGCATTAAAAGAAGAGGTTGAAAGACTTAAAAAGGTGAATGAAAATGTAAATTTATCTGTTGAAACCTTGTTTTATCAATCTAAGTCTATTGAAAAAATTTAGGATGCTCAAATAACTAGTAAAGCTAAGTCTGGTTTGGGATACAATACTGTACCTCCACCACTTAGAGGTGTTCCAGCACCTCCAGGTATAGATTTAGCACATACTGGTCTAGAAGAATTTCAAGAACCTAAACTTGAATATGGACCTCCCAAAGTTGTTAAAAGTGAAGTAGAGGTTAAGCAGGACACTGATGTTTTTGAGAGTGCTAGTGATTCATCTGTTATAGATGAAAATGTTAAAAACAGTGTTGAGAAACCCATCCCACAGGTTGTTAATACTAATACAGAAGAAGCTAGGAAACAAGTAAACAAACCTAGACAAACTGTAAAGTATGCTGAGATGTATAGAAAAAGGTCATCAACTCCTAGGGGTAACCAGAGGAGTTGGAATCATGTCAAATCTCAACAACTAGGTAGTGATTTTGTGATGAACAACAAGGCATGTTATACTTGTGGTGATTTTAATCATTTACATGCTAAGTGTGGTTCTAATGGTGGGAGAAGGGAATTTTATGGGAAGAATAGGGTGACCACAAACAAGTTTAATAATCAAACTCACCCTAATTCACACAGCAACATGATCCCAAGAGCAGTACTTTTGAAAAGTGGACCTCAAAGTTTTTCCACTGCTAAAACTGTTAACACTGCTTTTACTAAGTCATCTGTTTCAAGTGCAAAGCCAAAAACTACTTTTGTTAAATCTGCACAAACAGATAAAAGTTCTCTTTACAACAAAAAGGCTCAACCTAAACAACAGTGGGTGCCAAAATCTACACAAGCAGTTTCCACTGCTACTTCAAATGTTCCCACTGTTAATGTTGTAAATAAGAAAAAGGGGAACATGGGAAATGCTGTGAAGGCCTCAGCACGTTGGGAATGGAAACCTAAAGGAATAAACACTACAACCAATCCCAATGGTGTATCAATGACCTTTGATAGATTTAACTATATTGATACACGAGGCAGATCCAAGTCAATCATGGCTTGGGTCTCCAAAAGAAACTAACTTCTTTCTTTCTATGTGCAGAAACATCCAAGGGCAAAAAGGTCAGATCAAGGAATTTCAGATAGTGGATGTTCAAGGCACATGACTGGCAACTTGTCCTATTTATCAAACTTTGAATCTTTTGATGGACAAAATGTCAGCTTTGGAGGAGGAGTTAATGGTAAAGTTACTGGTAAAGGTGTTATTAAAACTGGTAACTTGGATTTTGAACCTGTGTACTATGTGAAAGAGCTTAAGTATAATCTTTTTAGTGTGTCACAGATGTGTGACAAGAAAAACAATGTTCTTTTTACTGAAGAAATGTGCTATGTCCTTTCTAAGGATTTCAAGATGCCTGATGAGAGTCAGATTCTTCTTAAAATCCCTAGAAAAGGCAATTTATATAGCTTTGATATGAACAACATTGTTGCTAAAAATGATTATACTTGCTTGCTTGCAAAGGCCACAGTGGATGAATCCATGCTATGGCATAGAAGACTTGGTCATATTAATTTCAAAACCATTAATAAGATTGTTAAAGATGGTTTGGTAAGAGGCTTGCCTCAGAAAAGATTTGAAAATGATCAAACCTGTGTTGCTTGTCTTAAAGGGAAACAACACAGAGCTTCTTGCAGGTCTAAGTTGGTTAACTCTATTGCTCACCCACTTCAAATGTTACATATGGACTTGTTTGGTCCTACATCTGTGAGCAGCATTAATCTCAAGAAATATTGTCTTGTTGTGACTGATGACTTTAGTAGGTTCACATGGGTTTTCTTTCTTAAAACTAAGGATGAAACTACTAGCATTCTTAAGATCTTTATTACAGAAGTGGAAAACCAAAATGATTTGAAAGTTAAAGTCATTAGGTGTGACAATGGGACAGAGTTTAAGAATAGAGTTATGGATGATTTTTGCAGAGATAAGGGTATTAAGAGAGAGTTTAGTGTAGCTAGAACTCCTCAACAAAATGGTGTTGCTGAGAGGAGGAATAGAACACTAATAGAGGCTGCTAGAACCATGTTGGCAGATTCAAAATTGCCAATCACTTTTTGGGCTGAAGCAGTTAACACTGCTTGTTATGTACAAAACAGGGTTTTAGTAGTGAAAACAAAGAATAAGACACCTTATGAGTTATTTAGAGGGAGACCCCCTATTCTAGATTTCATGAGACCATTTGGATGTCATGTTACTATTCTCAATACCATTGATCATCTGGGTAAATTTGAAGAGAAGTCTGATGAAGGGTATCTTGTTGGGTATTCTATGGTTAGCAAAGCCTTTAGAGTATTCAACCTTAGAACCCAAAAGATAGAGGAAAATTTGCATGTTGAGTTCCTAGAAAACAAAGTGAACAAACAGGGATATGGTCCAGAGAAGCTATTTGATCTTGATACTCTAACCAATACTATGAATTATGTGCCTATCTCTACAGGTACATCTACTTATGATTTTGCAGGTTCAGAAGAGTTTGTTGATTATGATGAACCAAGCAAGGATCAAGAGGAGGATCAAGATGAATTCATACTACCTATGTGGGACTATACAGATGCAAATGATGTTGCAAAGACTGGAGCTGCTCAGGATCCTAGTAGTAATGATGTTGAAAATCCTGAAAGCAGTGGAAATTCAGATTCCACTGCTATGCCAAAAGATTCCACTGCAGCAACAGAGGTGGAAACTCCAACTCCAGTTAATGTGGAAGCTCAAGCCAATGATGTTGAAATCTCAAATATGCCAACAGAGATTACAATTCCTCAAACTCCCCATACCACAATTCATAAATCACATCCTCTTGAGAATGTGATTGGAGATGTTCAATCAGGAGTCAAGACAAGAAGGCAATCTCAGTTGCCTGATATTCATGGTTTCATCACTGAAATTTATGAATCCAAAGATCATGAGGAAAAGAATGAATGTCTCTTCATGTGTTTTCTGTCACAAATGGAACCAAAGAATGTATTCAAAGCTCTTGAAGATGAAAGTTGGGTGGAAGCAATGCAAGAAGAGTTGCTCCAATTTAAAATTCAAAAGGTTTGGGTGCTCTGTGATTTACCCTCTGGCAAGAAGGTAATAGGTACAAAATGGGTGTTCAGAAACAAGAAGGATGAAAGAGGTATTGTCATCAGGAACAAGGCAAGGCTTGTAGCTCAAGGATACACTCAGGAGGAGGGTATTGATTATGAAGAAGTATTTGCCCCAGTTGCAAGAATTGAAGCAATTAGGCTGTTTTTGGCCTATGCATCATTTAAGGGCTTTAAAGTCTATCAAATGGATGTAAAAAGTGCTTTTCTATATGGGCAAATTGATGAGGAGGTATATGTGTCACAACCTCCAGGTTTTGAAGATCCTGATTATCCAAACAAAGTGTACAGGGTAGTCAAGGCACTATATGGCTTGCATCAGGCTCCAAGAAAATGGTATGAAACCTTAACAACTTATCTCATTCGTCATGGGTTTCATAGAGGAAGAGTGGATCAAACTTTGTTCATCAAGAAAGACAAGAATGATATTCTGCTAGTACAAGTATATGTTGATGATATCATTTTTGGGTCTACTAAGCCAGAGATGTGCAAAGAATTTGAGAAACTAATGAAGGAGGAGTTCAAGATGAGTTCCATGGGAGAACTCACTTTCTTTTTGGGACTTCAAGTACAACAAAGGCCAGATGGAATGTTTATCAATCAAGATAAATATGTGGCTGAGATACTAAGAAAGTTCAAGTTCACTGATGCAAAGTCAAGTAGCACCCCTGCAGACAAAACTACACATCTACTCTTGAAGGAAAACAGTGGTGCAGCTGTTGATGTGCACATGTATAGGTCTATGATTGGTTCTTTGATGTATCTCACATCATCTAGACCAGATATCATGTTTGCAGTATGTGCTTGTGCAAGGTTTCAGGTCACTCCCAAAGAGTCACACTTGACTGCTGTGAAGAAGATTTTCAAATATCTCAAAGCTTTTCCTAATCTAGGATTGTGGTATCCTAGAGAATCCCCTTTGGAATTGGTCACTTACTCAGATAGTGATTATGCTGGAGCAAGCTTGGATAGAAAGTCTACTACAGGTGGTTGCCAATTTCTTGGCAATAGATTGGTGTCATGGCAGTGCAAGAAGCAAACAATGGTGGCTAATTCATCAACTGAAGCAGAGTATGTAGCTGCTGCAAGTTGTTGTGCTCAAGTTTTATGGCTTCAAAATCAACTTTTGGACTATGGGTACAATTTTATGAATACCATCATTTACATTGACAATAGTAGTACCATTTGCATAATTAAGAATCCAGTTCAACACACAAAGACCAAACATATTGAAATTAGACATCATTTTATAAGAGATTGTTATGAGAAAAGACTAATTCAGGTTATCAAAATACATACTGATGATAACTATGCTGATTTATTAACAAAAGGTCTTGATTTGGGTAGATTTCAGTACTTGGTTACAGGTATTGAAATGCTCAATCCATAACTATTTTTTATATGGTCTTTGGTGTTGAGGGGAGGTTTTGGTACTTAAATTGTTAATTGTATAAGTTTGTATATGTTATGCTTGTATTGTGTTTGTCCACTAACTTTTATGCAGAAAACAAAGCAAACAGTGGAAACAAAAAGGCAAGCAGTGGTAACAAGCAGTGGTGGTTCAAGGTTTCATTCTAGCCCTGCTAGGATGGATTCTGAACCAATGCCCCATGATTCACCTCTCCCAACAGGTAACACAGTTGGAAGTGTTGAGGGCAGTGAGCAACCAATGGAATTGATGGAACTATGTACCAAGTTGACTAAGCAGGTTGAATCTCTGAAGAAGGAATTGGCACATGTAAAGGAGCAACATGCCAATGATATTATTCTATTGCAACAAGAGATTCAAGCACTGAAGGATAAAGTTCAGGGGTCTAAGCAACCAAGAAGGACTGCAAAGATGGTGATTTCTTCCTCATCCTCACCCAGTGAAGATTTCTTTGATGATTTGGGTAATTCTCCCAAACAGGGGAGGGAAACAGATGCTGAAACTAAGGGGAGGAGAATTGACTTCAGGGAAGATGATATTGAAGATGATTTTGGTGTTCAAGATTTGGCATTTGAGCCAATGAATGATGTTACAGAGCCAGAAGTTTCTCAACAACAGCAGTTTAATACAGAAGAAACAGATCAAGAGCAAGTCTTTTCCACTGCTGCAACAACAATTTCCACTGCTAACTCAATTTCCACTGATGTTCCCACTGCAGAGCAAATGGTTCCCAATGATGGTCAAACCATTACCACTGCTGAGGAAGAACTTGAAAAGATAAGAAAGGAGAAAGGGAAAGAAATTATGCAGAGTGAAGAACCACCAGTTAAGAAGGTAAAGAAGAGTGTTCAAGCTCAAATTGATCATGATGCTGAAACTGCAAGGAAACTTAGAGAGGATGAAGCTGCAAGAAAGAAAAGATTGGATGAGATTGAAATTGCTGACTTCATGATGGCTCAGAGAATGGAAAAGGTGGAAACCACTGCTCCATTGGATGTTAATCCAATTTCCACTATCCAACCTACAATTCTGAGAGAGAAGACTCCAGAATTTACATATGTCCTTACTGAAGAGGATTATGATTTCTTGATTGCTAACAATCCAGTGATCAAGAAGAAGGCAATTGACCTAGTGGCAGATAAATCTTTAACTGAAGCACAAAGAACAGCTCAGTTAAAAGATTTCATTGAAATGTTGAACAGACAAGCACTTCAAGATGCAATCAGTACAGTCAAAAAGGGGCAAAAGAAACCAAGGCAACCAACTAAAGCACAAGTTCTTTCTACCATGAAGTCTTACTGTTGTCATGTTGGTGGATGGAAGATGAGCAAGTTCAAAGGAATGACCCCTGATCAGATTGAAAGTGCATACTACAGAGTTAAAAGGCAAGATCTTGATTTTGTTCCTATGAATTCAGAAGAAGAAGAAAGAAGATTTCCTGCACCTAAAAGGAAAGTCAAGCATAGTGAACCTCAAAATGTTAAGAAGACAAGATTTGCTGAAGCAACAAAAGTTCAATCTGAAAAGTTCACTGAAGAACAATTGACTGATATGATATTGATTGAAGAAGAAGATTTCTATCCAGACCCACTGCAAGTCAGACATCCTATCATTGATTGGGAAGTTTACACTGCTAGCAACTTTGCTTCATGTTGGAAAATTACAAGGCTAGGAGGTGAAACTTCATCATTCATTCAGTTTGAAGAACTTATCAAAGCATGTGACAGAGATGATCTTAATGCACTGTGGAGATTGGTTCAAGAAAGATTTGATGCTGGCAGTCTGAAAGATGTGAAAGAAATGCAGTTATGGGTTGATCTAAGAAGGCTCTATGAACCAAATATGACTGACAACTTTTGGAAGTTTGAAGCTAGAGGTATGGAAACTACATGGACTTATTATGACTCATGTGAAGTTCATCATGTTTCTACAAAAGCTGGAGTGGATGCTTTTATGTTTGCTGAGAAAGAATATCCACTTAGAGCTGGAACTCTTACTTCAATGTTGTCAACACAAATAAGAGTTCATGAAGATACTGAGAAAGTAAGAGCATTGATTAAAAGGATTCAAGAACAGTGTTCAAGAGCTATTCAAGGATTAAGAAGAAAGTGAAGTGTTTGGAAGAATTCCCCAAATCCTAAGACATTATGAAAATTGAAGAAACTTATTGATTTGCAGAGAAATCATAAGTTTAGGGGAGGATTGTTGGGAATAAAGCTAACAGTTACCACTGATAGGCTTGTGGAAGACACTGCTGAAGAATGCACTGGCAGTGGAAACTCATTACCACTGCTAGTACATATAGTTACCACTGCTTATTAGATAACTGATGTATTCGTGTATAGATAAGTATAGAATAGATCTTGTGTATATTCTATTTAGATAGCTTAATACTTATCTTGTAAAGGACTCCTTGCTCTATAAAAGGAGATCCTAGGTCATTGTCTAAGGTACGAATTACCCTAGAGAGCTTCAAGGTGTAACCCTAGTGATAGCTAAGATCACTCGTATTATTATTATTAATAATATTGAAGCTTTGTGTTACATACAACTATACTCACTCACAATACATCATATAAACTGTCTTCTAAGTGTTGTTAAGTAAATTCCGCGTGCTTAATAATATTACTCAAAGTATCAACAACACAAGGTGTGTGTTTAGATCCATCAGAAATGGTTGTTGGGATTTTTGAACTTATTTTTTAAAATAAAACATTTCTTTATAATTCAAAATTGATTTGTAAAATATATTTTGAAAAAATATTTTGTCACATTAAAAATGTGAAGTTTAGAAAAATTTAATCCTTTGATCATTTGTCAAGTAGTAGATTTGTTTGTCCATACCTTGAGTGATTTACGTCGGGATGGAAATGTACGACTTTGTTGAAGAATACTTGAGACATCGAGAGGTGTTGATGTAAGTATGCATTGATGATTAATGTTTGCAAGTAACTTGCACATTTTACGTTATGCATTACAAGTTACATGTTTGTCATTATTAAAACCGAAGAAACTGTTAAGTTTAAATATCGTAATATTTGCGCTAACAACACTGATGGAAATAAACTGCATCTCAAATCTTCCTTCTTTGTCAACTTTTATTTTTGTCACAGTGCTAGGGTTTTTCTTTTCCAAATTGTGACAATAATAAGGCAATTTCTCAAAAGATTCAACAAGGTTACCCCTAAGCATCTCTAACCCCTTATGCAACCCCCTATATGATTGTTGGTAGGAAATATTAACTCCAAAACGTACAGCCATATCCTTTATTATATCTTTGGGTTTATATTCCCGATTGGGATCCTCTAATTGCTCTTTAACAAGGCAACCTATTAATGCTTTGTTAGCATTTCTGTGATGTTTACGCATTATGGTTTTTGGACAAGTGTGGTTGTCATCCAATTTTTTTGTAACAAACATTGTACTACCCTTATAAGTTCCACAATGTATTTTCCATAAAAAATTCCCACTACACAACAGACATTAAATGTTTGAGGATTTGTTCTTTTAAATTTGTATTCATAACCATCTAAAAACCATTTTTTACTGATTTTTCAATACGCATTTATCGTTATTTTTTGGGTTTCTTGGTTTGGATTCAAAAATTGGTGTTGCTAAAAAATCTCCTGGCATGTGCTTAAAATTATCTTTTTGCCAATCACTAAAATATTTGTGTCTCTTCTGACATTGAACTTCACCAACTTCCTCTTCCTCCTCATCATCATCAATATCAATGTCTGGATTGTATCCAATTTCAGCTCCATGGTCTTCATCATCTTCGTTGTCCTCTTCTACAACCGTATCACCTTCATATCTAGAATGGCTTTCATGGTGTGGAGTGTCATATCGTTGATTTTTGGGGTTGTAATTTTGGTATTGAGTGTCATACTGTTGGATGTAGTTACTAGCAACAATTTGAGGGTCATGATGTTGATTTTCAGAATATGGGATATATTCATTATATTTAATATTCTGAGAATATTGAATATATTTTATATTATGAAAAATTTGAAAATTTGGCTGTTGCTGAAGATTTTGTGAAAACTGAAAATCTTGAGAAGGTTGAATGTTTTGAGAATATGGAAATTATTACAAGGTTGATAATCGGTTTGAGATGGAAATGTTTGGGAAGGTTGACCAGTTTAACTATGCTAAGATCTAAATATGGTGTTTGATAAAACTTATTAACATTCAATATCATGTGATCTTTATTTGTAGATAAAATAAAATTTATGAAATACCTCAACTCTTCATCATCGTTGATATCGTAAACTTGGTTACCAGAAGGAAGACGGTATGATAAACGTATAACCCCGCTAGTATCTAGACCAAATTTATCCCGACGTATTGCCTAAAACTACTATAAGTGATTTATATATATATATATATATATATATATATATATATATATATATATATATATATATATATATATATATATATATATATATATATATATATATATATATATATAAAAGAACGTTAAAGTGATGATCACCATTAACAATGCAAAATTAAATTTTCCTTTTGTTAAACTCGTATCCATTTTGTGAATAATATGGAAAATGTGTAAAGTGTGAATGATGTTAACTTTGTGGACATGTCTAGTGTCTTAAATAATTTGAATGATGTCTTAATTTTGAACCCGAAGTGGACATGTCCAGTGTCTTAAATTTGTCAGTAAATGAATATTCAGTGCGTCAAAAATAAATATTCAATGCATCAAAAACAGTGAATATTCATTATAGAGAGGATGTCGTAAAAGAGATAGTGCATGACATTTTTATGAAATCTGTATGTTTTACATTAAATACTCATGACTCTCTAAAATTTAAAACATGGTTCTGCAAAATTTAAGACATGTTCAACTCCGGTAGGTAGCAAAATAAAGATAGGATCCTATTATTTATACCCCATTTGAATAACTTTTGACCAATATTAAATTCTGCCAGCCTAGTAAATATACACATTTAACTTTGTGCAGTCAAAACATTTAACCAGTATAATTAATTACTTAAGTTTTGCAAAAATTTTAACATTGAAAACACTAAGGATTCAATATCTAACCACCCTAATTAATTACTTAACTAATTACTATTTAATCTTGCTACGCTGATAAGTGTGAAAAATAAATGAACAACATATCCAAAATATCAAAATACAAACACAAAGACAAATTAAAAAGCGAAGGCAGCGGGTTGGTGGTTCACTACGGGGTGTCGTCTCAAATGAAGCTCTCAAGTTGATGGTGAAAGAGATTAATCGGTCAAACGGTTTTCAAATAGATTCCTCAACTTGTGGTTGTCAACTCTATAATAGTTGTGGGTTACCATGTGCTTGTAGACTTTCACTGTACATGAATTAGGTTCGTATATACAATTACTCATGATTTGATTGAATATTTTAAAGTCTTTATATTTCAAAATTTAAGACAATATATTTTATATATGTAGATGAGTGTACTCCCTTGGATTCAATAGATATATTCTGGAGAACGCTAAATCTTTCACCGACAACGTCTTTGCCAAGTGACAATATTCGTAGCGACACTGAAAAAAAACATTTTAAAGAACATTTTAACAAGAAGTCTGAAGCAGGAAAAAGAAGTTTCATAAGAAGGTTCGTTGACATATTCAATCCAGGTAAAACTACCATGAAACCATCCACAGTTAAGAAAAATACTCGCGGATGATTGATTTTGAGAAAACAACGACGACGACGACAACAACAACAACAACATGCTCCTCCTAAGATTACATATTCGCGAACACATAGTCAGTCAGCGAGGTTTTCTGGGATTAATTTCAATGTCGAACCGGAAAGACATAGTTCTTACACGAACTACCAAACAAATTATGATCGTGATCCGATCCCAGATCTCAATGAAGAGCCGGCGAGACATAGTTTGTTTGCAGATTTAAATGAAGAGCCGATCAATTTTTTTTGATTATATTCAAGAACCTGCGAGACACAGTTCATACGTCCAAGAACCCGTGAGACACAGTTCATACGTGGGGCAGCCGCCTCAAAGCGATAATTTGATCCATAATATTCCAATGCCTTTCTGCCGATACATCACAGGTATAAACGATGTCGTGGGTGATGGAAATTATGGATTTCGGTCAGTTGCTGTCAGTATTGGTCTTGGCAAAAATATGTGGTCAAAAATTCGACAAGATTTGTTGCAAGAGCTAGATAATAACGAGCTAAATTACACAGTATGTGGCATAATGTCAACTTTCGACGAATTCAGGACTCTGTGAATTTTAGGGGAACTGGATGTGCGCCGTCGGATAAATGGATGTTGATGCCAGACACATGGTTTGTTATTGCTTCACTCTATAACCGACCAGTTATATTCTTATCCATGCTCCAAAACAATACATGTTTTCCGCTTTGGTACAGTCCAAACTGGTCACAACCAAGTGGTCCCATTGTGATTGCACGTGTGTGGGATGATCATTACATTAAAGTGACGTTAGATGAAAGTTGTCCAATCCCACCAAATCACCCACAATGGAGGAGGTACAAGAGTAGGGACGTATCCGCATGGCAAGACATATATTTAAGTCGACAACTTACGTAGACTTAATATATTGATAATCGAAGACAATTGTAGCGTTTTGGTTAATGTAAAAATGACTCTTTAATTTATAAAGTGATTATAGTTGTTTCATTTTTTTATTTTTTCAATAGGAAATTTATTTTATTGTTAACTATTTGTATTCTAATAACACACCGACAAAACATATAATTAGAAATTAAACTAAAAGTAAAAACAAAATAATTAAGTATTAATAAAAAAACTATAAAAATAAAAATTAAAAAAAATAAACAACTCAATTGGTAAGCGTATATCTTTGATTGGTAAACAACAAAAAATAAAGTAAATAATTAAGATTTAATGCTACCATTTATAATTCAAATTGGTAATCATTAGCCAATACTAATGATTGTTTTGCTAATGATTGGTAATTATTTGTCTATATGGGGTGGTGGTTGGGTGGTCCTTCTAAATTGATGGGGTATAAACCCACAAAGCCTAAAGATGGGCATGGATACACCTACCCACTAGGTAGTTTATCCGGATGAGGTGTCACAGACTTGGCATGTGACTTGGCATGTGGCATTGAAGTGTAATTTTTCTCCAAGAAAAATCTGTAAGTTTTCTCCCATTTAACGCCATAAATTCATTGTTGCTATTCAATTTTTCAATAAGCATAATAATTAATGCATTCCAATTTCCTAAATCTAAATCATTAAAACTGATTCATGGGTACAACAAGAAGGGGGCGTGCTAATTCATCATTTTCCAGTCTTGCATCATATTGTTCCTTATCAAAAAAGTATACTTCATAATTATTCAAGCTTCAATCAAAAAAATTATTCTATAATTTGGCTTCAAGTGATCTTGTTAAGGTGCTACGTCTGGGATTGGGTACCAGGATGGTAGTGGATTAGGTATTCAACTCTTGGAATATAACTCTTGGCTTAGGTACCACGGTGCAGAGACAGCTCGAGTCTTTGTCTCGTGATCGGTGCAGAGACAACTCTTGGATTAGGTACCACGATGATTGGCCTTTTTTTTAATGTTTGAAAGTGTTGATGATGGTTTGCTTTGCTCATGCATGAGTGTCCAAAAAAGTTATTTTCAAACGCTTTGTGCATAGATCTACTACAGCCTGTTGTTTTTTATTTATTGTGCATAACTTTTTGTCGCAAAACTGGAGATTTAAGTTATGAGAACTATGAATAGAGCATGCAAAAGACATGAAACTATAGATGTTTTAGGCCAGTCGTCTTTGGAGGATGAGTTTGTTAATGCTTTAGATCATAGTGATACTGATGACTTAGGAGAGCCGGGTGGTTTAGTTGCATGCACACACACTGGTATTTGGTTACATGCTGATCAAACTGATGGTAAACAATCTCTGTAGTAGGAAACCCATGGGTACACCAAATCATTTACAAATGGATTACAAAGGTTATTCAGAAGAATGCAATACTAAAAATGTATGTGACTTGATTTACAAACCATGAACCAAACAATACTAATGCAATGCATGACTGGAACAAAACAACAATTGCAGCATTTAGCGAAATATCCATTTCTCCCTTTAATGATGATTGACTAATTATAATATATATTGTATGCAGAAATTTGAAAATGGATGAGAGTCGTATTGCTAAAGTAGTACCATCAACGATAGATCTTAATACAGAGTATCAAGTTGAAGACAGTGTACCATCGACAATAGATCTTAATATGCAGTATCAAGTTGAAGACAGTGAATACGAAAGTTCCGATATGGACTTTGATATTAATTTGGAACCGGATTTTATTCGTGACGAAGTGAATGAAAATGTTGATGTGTTGAGAGATGATGATGATACAAATGGAACTAATGAAACTCATCATATCCTAGAGAAACTTGCTCCTCCAAGTGTAGGGATGAATTTTGCGTCTTCTAAAGATGTCATTGGGTATTATCATGAATTTGGAAAACAAAATGGGTTCTGGTGTACTACTAGCCACCAAATATATGTATATTCCGAGGATAGCACTGGTAAATATGTATCCCCGGGTCGTAATCCCAACGAAGGCTAAGACTTGGTTCGTTGGTTCGTGTTCGTGATTCGTGAAGTGAATCGTGTCGTGCAGGCTAAGGAAACCCTAAATTTCTACAAATAAGCACGTAAAAACAAATAAACACGGAAAAGCACGAAAAAGCACGTAAAACACGAAAATTAAAACCTAAACGTAAAACGGGATCAAATCCTAAATTCCCGAGCTATTCTCGGGAAAAACTAAGTTAACTAGGAAAACTTAAAAGTAAATTCTAAATTCTAAAGGGTTTAAAACGTAAATTTAAACTTTTTATGTATTTAAACTACTTTTTATTACTTTTTATTTATTTATTTTTACTTAAAATTTACTTTTTAAATAAAACGTAAACTAAATTCAAAAGTTAACTAGGAAAAATAGAAAACTAAATTTGAAAATTTAGAAATATCCTAAAAGTAAATTAAAATCTAGAAAATATTTTTTTTTTGGCTTTTTTTTTATAATATATAATTAACTAAAAACTAATTTAATTAAATTATTTGGAAAGCTTAATTATGAGCAAATACTAAAGATAGAAAAATAAGTGGAATAATTTAAAAAAAATTTATTTTTTCTAAAATTATTGGGAAAAATAACTAAAAAGTAATTTTTTAAAACTGAAAATACTAATTTTTTTTTGGATTTTTTTATTTTTTATATTTTAATTATTAAAAGTAATTAAAAAAAGTACTTAAAATATCCTAAAATTTATTAAAGAAAAATAGTAAGAAATAGACTAGAAAAATCTGAAATTTTTAGGGAAATAATTATCTAAATATTATTATTCTAAATACCCTTAGGGAAAAATAATAAACCCCTACACCTAAAGTTTTGGACCACTAATAAGCTTGTTTTTCCTAGGCCCTAAACTATAGCGAGTTTTAACTAAATAAGCTACAAATAAGCCCCTAAACTTTAAACTAAACTTACAGCCGAAACTGTAACACAAAACCCTTAGTTAGCTACCATGTAAAAGAAGCCATACAAAGCCACCTAAAAAGCCCCAACTAGAAATAAGCACGACCCAAAGAATTCAAATTAAGCCACTACAAACAGATTGGAGTGGGTTTCAAACAAAGAAATGGGAGAGGACAAAATTTTAAGGGATTCAATATAGAGGTCAGTTAACCAAAATGTACAGTTTATATAGAAAACCAATTGATGGGAGTTTTTTAAAGTCCTACCATTTTGGGACCTAAGTTGGAGTGTTTTTTTGCACCCCAAGAAATCTCAATTACAAGAGGCCTTAACTAGTATTTGCTAGGAATATAAGGCTTGGTGAAAGTTTTGGGGTATGGCTGCTTACTTTCAGGGGTTTCCTTATTCAGCAGATAGGCAGTTTCCCCCCTGTATGCTTAATTTTTAAAGTGCTTTATGAATCCTTTGGAGATTGGGAAATATTATTGCTTGAGCCTTAGAGAACTTATCCACCAGAAAGAGAATCCCCCAAAGAGAGCAAACTATCCCAAAACATTTTAATGTTCCACCCTGAAATAATTGAGAACCCTAGATGGAATGAAAGGTGGAAAAATCTTGCTAAATCCTAATGTTTTCTTATGCAGTTTTTGAACTTTTTTATGAAAAGAAATCCTAAATAGGTTTGGACCTTTTTTCCAACTTTGAATGTTCTAGTTTTAACTTGTTTTTTAATGGTTATTATTGTTAAAAGCCTATTAAAATACCCCTAAAAATTATGTTAAAAGATTATCCTAAAATGCACCCTAATCAAATCATGAAATTAATACCTAAACTGTTTCTCTTCCTATTATGGTTGACAGATTTTTTGTGTAAATCTAATGTTTAATTATTTTTGAACTTTTTTTATTTGAAATATAATATGCAAAAGTTTCCTGATTTTATAGAACTCTATTATTACCTAAGAAATACTAAAGTTATTTATGACAGAGAGCCCTTTAAACTTCTAATGAACCCCCCTAATAATCCACCTAAATTCCAACTAATAATTCCGAGAACACCCCTGCCTTTGCAACAAGGCAAGTTTTTCACTTACTCCCTCCAAAAAACAGGATTTTAAAGCTAAACTAACCTAAAACCAATTTACCACCACCACTTTAAAACTTACTTATCGTAATTATGCCCCCTTTTAAGCTTATAATAGACAACTGAGAAAACTGAGCAAGGTCAAACAACCTGAACCTGCCAAATAATGCCTTTAATATAGGTCCCTAAAAACAAAGGTCCAAAAGAAAAGCAAATCACAACTAGGCCCGAGGAGCCCCGATCTAGATTAAAAGCCATAACAATATGAGAAACAAATTTAAGCCCTTACAAATTAACTCAACTTTAAGGCCAACAAGAATAAAGGCCAAAAGAATCAAAGCCAAGTTAAACTAAAAGCCCTTATGAATAAAAAAGAAATGCAGAATTGTAAAGAAAGTGAAACGTTTACTTACTACCCTTTATCTTTATTAAAATGGAGGGTTTATCCATCAAAAGTGGCCCCCTTACCTCTTTGATTAGGCCCAAGATAAACTTCCCAAGCTCTTTCTTTTTTGGACTTTAATCAACTCCTTCTCAATAAGCTTTTGTTGCATTTATTGCTTTGATTGAATTTTTTTGTTTTTTTTTTTTTTTTTTTTTTTGTTTTTTATTTTTATATGATGGGTAAAGCCCATAGTTAAAGAGTTAAAGCTAAAGTATTTATTAAACTAATGGAAGGGGAATTAATGCCAGTTAGTTGAATAGGCAAAGTCATCAACAATGAAGCCAAAAATAATAAAAAGCTAATGCAGTAAAGTTAAAGAACTTTTTAAGGAAAACCCTTTAAATTTTTATTAAGAACTAAAAGTTTTGAGTACAAAAGAGCTTGAATACAAAGAAAGCTTTAACAACACAACACACGTATTTAAAGGAGCTATAAATTCCCTTAACCCCACTACATTAACATGAGGTGGAAAAGCCCTATGTTATAGCCTTGCATTGTCCGGTTTTTGAAACTTCATAAGAGATCCAATTCCTTCTCCGTCCCTTAAGATTCAATAT